>JABFPB010000218.1:0-48374 GCA_022817645.1 Ceratoteleas bidentatus
TATCGTCACAGCGGCGGTTGACTGTATTTAGGAGCCCGCCGAGCGCATACCCTGTTATTGCATGCGGCCCTTCAATTATACTTTATTTCTTTATGCACGAAATCAAGTAAGATTTATCATTTAATTGAGTGAACTCTTTTTGCAAAATTGCAAGAACGGTATACTAAATTCATCATTTAACCGAGAACACTGAGCTAAGCGTTGACTATTAAAATTTGGATCAATTATATAAAATATGTAATGTGTCAGCATATTGGCGCAATTCTTGAAAAAGGCCGCCAAGTACCTTACTGCAAAGCTCATAAGAAAAGTACTTTTGGTTTTGGTTTTCCGTTTGTTTTTGTCATAGTGAAATGTGCATTCAAGTTTGATATTAAAAATATTACAAATAATTTTTTTATGTACTTGAGCCCAACTGTTATATCACAACCTTGAAAATCATTTAGTATTAAATTGTAAACATTTTTTAATTTATGAGACAAATTTACAAATAAAAATTTATTATGCTATGTTATATAATTTTGTTGTTTATAATGTTCGTTAGAATATTTTTATTTAACATTTCAGTTTTGGTTAATGTGCATGTATATTTTATAAGCGTTTAATCGTTTTTGTACTTGGCCTGAAATTACACTGAATACACTGAAAGTTTTGAGTTTCTGATATCATATTCTTTGATATTTAAATACGTTATAATGGACTGGTCCTTATATCACCGGTGACATGTATCAAAACAATACATTATGAATCAATCTAATGGTATTGATTTGAATACAAATACAATGTGTAAACAACTGAAAAAATAGAAGGTATAATTTATATGAAATTAATTGTTGAAATATCCATTAGAGCTTGTTCTAATATTTTAGTTTTAACATTTCATAAATTCAAAGTGTAAACAATTTAAATGAAATGCAATGTATAATTTAAATAGAACAAAGTATAAGCAATTTAAATGGAATGGAATGCTAAAACCATGACAACTGGATGACCACCCGATGACCATTCCATGACCACACCATGACCATTTTATGACCACTTCATGACCACCCGATAACCATCCCGATGACTACGCCCTGACCACCCCATGACCGCGCCCTGACCACCCCATGACCGCGCCCTGGCCATCCCTTGACCACGCCATGACCACGCCATGACCACGCCAAGACCACCCGATAAACATTCCGATGATCACGCCATGACCACGTCACACAGTGGACTGAATCCCCCAAAAAGTAGGATTTAATAGAAGGAACCGACCGATAATCCCACAACCGTGCATATGGGCGTAATTTGAACTCATTTATTCGATTCTAAGGTCAAAACTTGGAAATTTTAAAAATTCAAAATGGCGGATCAAATAGGGCGGACTAAATTTTAAATTTATGGTCAAATTCGACTTCTGTATCAACAAAAAATAAAACAAAAATTTTTCAACTATACTTGATAACAAATTTAACGATTTTGTTCAACCATAGATAAATTTAAAAGATGAATTTATAGCATTTTTACCTGATAATTTACGTTTTTTACTTCTTTTTGATATGGATATGGTCATGCTTTACTGTCTTATGAAAATAATGATTTTATATTATTACTCAACAAATTTTAGCAAGAGTTTGATCAATATTTATAGAAGCATTTAGCAATTATACAGAAAAATGCACCTTTCAGCACGAAAAATGCATGTATTGTGAACTTTCGGTTATTTTCCTCACGGGGAAATCCGAGTCTCTTTATATTATTTGTTTGTTTCGGGACAGACAATTTCCCGTCAATCGGTTTCAGAGGTTAGAAAACACGTTTGTTTTTCAATTTTAATAACAGAAATATTATTTTATCAAAAGAAAAGAAAGAAGAATAAAGAAAATGAAAAGCCTCAGAAGGAGAAGAAAAGCCTCTGCTTACTGCATCAGTCTCATTATCGGGTTGTGCGATACAACGTAAATAATAATAATAATCGAAATAATAATAATAATAATGAAAAAAAAGCAAACAAGAGATATATGAATCTTATTCAGACTCACTTTGTACCAATAAGGTGACTCCGACGTGATTCGGCCTGCTGAGGTTCGGGTGCTGGCTAATGTAGCTTTCCCTGCAACACTCGTCATCAATCTCGAGTGTTTCATGAGCTTTTGTTTACGCTCCTTTGGATGGCGATTGCTTTTAAGGGGGACGTTTTAACTTCCCAGACCACCAGGGGTTCTCGCAGCCTTTGCAGGCATGCTTATACCCCGACGTGGGTAACTGCCGCCTTTACAGGCAAATCCAGTCACTGGGGAGTCATTCCGTCATCAACTCGGAATGCTACCACCCCTAGGGAGGTAAATAGCTCGTGAGGACGACGGTGGTGGTTCTCTGGTGCGACCTCGAGATTCTTCCTGCCTTCACAGGTGATGTTGGACCTCAAGGAAGTCGATTGCCACCTTTTCAGGTAAGTCCAACCGATAAGAGGCCACGTGGCATCGTCTCCGAGAGCTGGTTTTCCCCCTTGGGTATTTACCGTTTGAAAGCTCACTCGGAACTCCGTTAATTTGATCGAAAAACGGCGGGTTTTTATACCCGCGTTCGGGGCCAACTTTCCCTTTTTCTGTACATGTGTGAATCCCTGAAATGACGCAGTTACGTTTTTTTGTATTATTAACCTCAACTACTGCAAAATAAGGGCTGAAACCGTGATCGGCTGTTTCAGCTGAATTAAACCTATCGGTTGAATTTTATTTCGAACTAAAATTCATCAAACTTTACCATAATTTTACGTATAAAACTTAATCAAACAAAATTTGCGTTAATTCAAAGGAGATATTGATTTTTATGCAAAAAAATACTCTCATTTGTTTCGCGCCATCACTCAAATCTCCCTTTTTACAATTCACAACAGAAATAAATGAAAATGCTCCAATGTAATAGAAATACCGCCTTAAGTTTGCCTTATGATGCCCATTTCTGGCGATCATGTAAACTTACCTTTAAATGTTGAAGAACAATTCCTTAAAAACTAGTTTTAATCTTAAAGCATGCATTTTTTTGTATTTTCTTATTTTCTCTGCACTCAACTCAAAAAACTATAATTTTCAATTTCAAATGTTAATAACAAATTATAATTTGTCATAAATAAATATTCATTAACCCTTAAGCCCCTGCACATAGATCGAAGCGTCAAAACCTTGTGTTTTGTGTGTAAATTGTTTGATTATACTCCGTTATTGACAAATCAGCAAAAAAAATTTTTGTTGCAAAATTTTTTCTATATGTTAATTGTACATGTTTATGTTGGTCTTGTGCTCCCTACATACATTGTCATCTACTAGCAGGCATAATTTTATATATTAATGACAAATTTACCCACTGGCGGCACTTTTAACTGAAGTTCTTACATTAGTAACGAAAAAAATGAAAAAAACTGAATGTATCATATATGATACAATAGGGGCTTAAGGGTTAAATATACTGAGAAAGCTAAATGGTAAAAGTAAGCACTTGAGGATAGTATTGTAACATCGATCTTTTGAGGGTGCATTTTTGCCAATACACCCTCATTTAGTAAGCTATGTACCATAGCTTAACCCAATATCCAACCAGATTCGTTTCACTGTTATCACATTGTGTTTTGAAAATTATTTAAAAAATTGTTATTTATGATAGATGTCTTCATTTTCAAACGTTCCAAATGCAACGCTGCACGATATTGGTGCCATTTTAATGAGGTAAATCATAGTTGTGCAACTTCAATTGGTAAATTCTTATCACTTGTCACTTTTACCCCTTAAGTTGTACCATTTAACTTTTTCACTGAATTTGTTGAAAATAACACATCTTTTCTGCTTTATCTGCCTTCGCCCAGATACATTTAAAATTGTCGAGTATATACTCCTGAAAACTTTCAAGGATTACTGAGATGTTTTTAGGCACTTTTCCACACCTTCCAAGAATTTCGTAAATTTTGGTGGATTAATAAAAAAATAACCGAAAAACTGTACAAACTTTTACAAAGTATTTAGTATTATTATAATCATTTATTATATACGTCTCGGAATACCCCCGAAAAATCTTGGAACCTTTCAAGACTTATCTGACTATATTTTGGGATTTGCTAAATTTAGGAACTCGTTTGCATCTCAGCACACTTCGTTAAAACTAATCTTTTACAACCATCTTAAAATAAGAGTTCCGGTAATTTAATTTATCTTTGATCAATTGTTTAATTCTATTCAAATAACATGTTTATGTTTCCAGTCTTCAACCCGATTTACATCTTAATGTACACCTAAACCGACCCAGCAGCATTTATAAATTGCCCGACGTCGGACCGACCTATTAAGGTAGAAAGTCATCCAAACCTTACAACTCAAGAATTACTAAATAATGTAATGTGGTTCACGTATGAACCGAGAAAACAATTATTAAAGTTGCACTCAAATATACTGTCGTATATGGGTAAGCAGTATTACTAAACACAATATTCGTAAGAAGAACCTGGAAGTTTTATATCTAAACAACTTATCATGTATATGAAAACTATTTAATATTAGTTTAACACCTAAGTTTTATTTGTATGTTAAAAAGACGGCAGTTTACCATTTATTTATTAAGATATTTAGATTATAAAGCTTTATTCCGGCCGAAAATGGATATTGGAATATGCTCAAAACACGAATGGAAAATGTAGCTTTGAAATTTAAATTTAACATTTTTGACAGGTTAAATAATTTATTTATTATTTTTTGCAAGCAACGCTATAAATAAACTTAATAACTGCAACACAATCGGTGAGATTAAACGAAATGAAATACAAATGTTGTATTAAGAGATTCATATGTAATATGTTTTTTTGAGTCCTTATTTTGCATGTTGTAATCTGACACATCGTAGTAAACTATGTTAGTAACGATTTTAGCAACTATTTTATCATTCCTGATATTTTTTCTATTATAAAATAAACATGTTTTATCTCAAAAGCCCGACAATATAATTTCTTGTTTTTCTCTCACATTCAAACGTAATTTAACTATAAACATTTTAACACCTAATTTGACTTTAGATCTGGGTGACTTTCTACCTTAAGTCGTCATGCGACGTCGGCAATTAACGCCGAGCGACCTCGGGCCAACGTCAACTTGCAACGTCGGTCCGACGTCGACATACGACGTTGGCCCGACATTCGCCCAACGTTGGTCTCACGTCGGCATACGACGTCGGCACGACGTTGCAAGCCGTCGTCGGCCCGGGGTTGGACGACGTTAATCGCCGACATTACATTTCGACGTCGTCACAATCCAGAACGTCGGCGAGACTTCGGGATTACTACCTGGACGACCTATGAAAAAATAGCTCGACATTGTATTCCGAATCTCAGCGATATCGCGACGAACCATACGTCGATGTTAATCGGGCGTTTAAATACCGACACGGCGCAGTTTTTTTTTTTCGATCGTCGGCGGGACGTCCGGGCAAAAGTCGAATTACGTTCCGGCTCGTACGTCGGCTAAGTTTTGCCTTTCACGTTCGGCTCGAAAAATTGGGGTAGAAAGTGCTCGGCGGCATCTGCGAAATAAGAAGAGCGCGAGTGTAAAAAGGAAAACACGGATGGAAGCGCCGCTTACTAGCGTCTGAGAGACGTAAAGCACTTCCGTAACAATGCCGATCTTCGTTTCGGGATAAAGGGCGCCAGAGAGGGGTTAAGGGGGTTCAGGGGGCGGTAGATAGAAAACAACGCTGTTTGCAGTGAAACTAACGAGCGTCGTGGTCTGCGCTCAACGCGTGCACCAAAAGGAAATCGATTTTTTCGAAGATTCTAAAGGAACTATTTCCTTTCGAGATGAAAGCGAATCTTTTATAGTTTCGTCGTTTTGTTCGAGGTTGTTAGGGTTGGTGATTAAACACTCGGTCACCTTCCCGATTTTTTTCGTCCATTTTTTAATAAGAATTAAATTTGAATTTTCTAGAATAGTAAATAATTAGCCAGAAATTGGTTGCAAGCTTGTGCTAAAAAACTGGCACTCATAATAGTAACGAATCGGAGAGTTTTTTCGCAACATTTCCAAGATTATCGGCACTCGTGACGTATTCGAATTCAAAATTAAAAGGTCGAGTGACGATATAATCGACTGAGATCACTTATGTGTACGTGTTTTTTGCATCACCCTGATAATATGCACTTTGATAAAATACATGTTAGCTGCGCACGCGATTCAGACATTTTTCATGAGTCTTTTCCATTACGGCGGAAGTGCTGCAAAACTTTGCGAACTGCACATCAGTCGGGCAAAGAAAGTTGCATTCGACACGTTTTCCTTTTTCTCTTGACAATGCGAGCCGTCCAAATAACTCGGTGTTTTGTACATTTCCGTGTCGGCCCTCTTCTCAGCGTCGACTTGCCAAACGACCAAAACGACCGACTGTAATTAATTTGTTAACACGCATCTAATACGTTCTTCATTAGCTGCCAAACTATTTGTAACATGTCTTTGATTTTTATGTTTTCCTCTATTAAAAAATTCAGATTTTCAAGTATGTATATCAATTTTGTCTTTATTTCCAATATACCTGGTCAACAGAAATAATCCTTGAATAATCCGGTCTTTTATTAATATACATTACAGTTTATATTTAAACCAGATTATCAAATTATGCGCGTTTCATAAAAAATTACATAACGTAATTAATTACAAAATGATATTCACTATCGCACATTCTTTGATCTTACTCCACAACGCGCTTTACACGCGTGAAAATCGATACTTAATTATTTAACACTTTGTCACTGCGAACCACCCAATTTTCTTTTCAGCCAATATCCAGTTATTTCCGCACCCTTTTTTACGCCTTTCGTCGCAAATTAATCGGTTATAAACTCACTCGCGTTCAAAATACACCGCTCATTTCGATTCAAATTGAATTCACCTGCCCTAAACTCGGCCAATGCACTGCATATTCACCAAAAACATTTTTTATTTGCTCCCCCAATCATTTACGCACACGTCGAGCTTTTAATTTCCATTCTACACTTGTCACAAAACCACGCTACCCTTTATCAATTTCCGGGAACGGAATTTCCCGAATTCCAAAACACAAAAAATTATAAGCCGCAAAAAGTAACGACGAAAATGAATTCAAACAACTCACAGTGGCTAGAATCCGGAAAAAAACAGTTACTATATACATGCGATTGAATATGTTGAAAAATATGTACTAAATCCTATAATAATTATTGTAAGCGATTATGCTTACGTGAATTAAACAATTCGAATCTATATTCTTCCTAGATGCAGCAGGCCAGAGCTTTTTTTTAATGAATTCTTACAAGCTTTTTTATTAATTTTCTTTTATTTTTGTTAGCTCTAGACTTTTTACACATTGTCGCAGGCTCCAGTTGACATCAGATAATCAGGAATACCATATGCAGATTAAATTTGAATTGCTATATTATACATGTTTAGATGAAAAAAATCAAGGCATAAAAAAATAAAAAATACAGTTTTCAATTAAATTAATGACGCTTTATAATTTGCGGATTATATATTAAGTAAATATATATCATAATTTTTTTAATGCTAATTAAAACTTGATAAAGTAACTAAATTAAGTTACGTAGCTAGGTTAATCTATATAAATGAGGTTTACATTTTATTACGAAAATATCAAAATCATGTGATATTAATAAAAGAAATGCAGAGGCAAAAAGCCCGAAGGGGTCGTTCTTTCATCTTTCAAAAGAAAAAATTTGCGAAAAAACAAATCGGTATAAATAATTAAAACATAATTATACATTTTTGCATTTTTTCCCGTATAGAGCGCACCTTATAAATCTCTCTCATTTCACGACTTATTGAAAGTTTTTGCCATTATAAGCTCATTGATAGTTGTCGCGGAATCTGTTTATAGTCCGATCCGCGTACTTTACGTGCCGCGCGCATGTCTATTAGACCTTTTTACTGCCGTTTCATAGCGCGTTTGTTGTTCGTGCATTCCGGTGATTCGTCGCGGAATAACAAACTCGGAGCCGACTTTTCTTCGGAGCCGATTGGTCGGCGCTAAACGGCCGGTCCGAAATCGCGTTTTCTGCCGCGAAGCAATCGCGCAAATGCGAATAGTTCGGGGCAATTGGCTGGCGGAAACCGCGGTTCGAACAAGGGCAGTATCGAGCTGCGCAAGTTCGGCAATTAAATGGAAAATTAATGATTGCGTGGCGGGTCGCGTGTTTGTGCGCCGAAACTCCGGACAAATAAAAGTGACGCGGCGGTTTTGTTTGTCGGCGGTTCAGTCGCGGCGCCGAAAGTATAATTAATGAAACAGTCGAGTCGCGCGGATCTGCATTTTCTAATAACTCGGCGCGCCCAAGTTTATGAAGCAATGCGTTATTTTGCGGAAATATTTTCGGCCGGTTTAGAAGTTTGAATGAATTTCGGCGAACTTGCTGTTTTACCGGGCGTATTAGTTTGCATGCGTTTAAGAAGTTTAAGGGCCGCGGATAAATGGGTCAAGCGCTAATGCAAACAAAATTTAATCAAGCGTGCGTTTTGACGGAGGAGAAAAAGTTGGCTCGATCGTAACGCGCGACACGTGGCAAATATTTCACTGCGGATCAGGCGCACGCGTACGCTCCGCGAGCGCGAAAGTTTATATTAAAATTTGCGGCAATACGGGTTCGGTGGCCGATGACGGACGGTGCTTGTTTTTAAAATGTTGAGACGCTTTTTCAGCCTGCCGCGAGCGAGTTGGAAATTCCGCGGAATGGCCGAAGTTTTGGCGATTTTGAGGTACGTTTTTTAGAAACTTCAAATTGAATTGCGCGCGCAAAAAAGTCGCGCGACAAATATTTGTTAATCGCTCACCGCGAGAACAAGTTTTCAGGACAAGGAAGTTATGCGAGGGCATTTTCGCGGTAAAGTCACGAGTGGTGTTTTAGGGAAAGTTGGTTTTCAAGGTAGTAAATTCGTCTTGAAGAGTTGTATTAAAAGACCGAAAGCATTCTTGAGATGGAGTGCAAACGTGTCAAAAAATACTGAAGTCAGACATTATACAAAATTCTTCAAAAGTTGGAAAGTGTAGAAAAATGTTAAATTTAGTCTATTTGAAAACATTGTGCTACAATTTCAAATGTTACTTGTAAAACCATGAAGTGTGTTAAGAAAACTGTATTGGGTTAACTTTTTAAGGCATTTGCGATTTTTAATAAAAACAAATATAAAATAACAAATGAAATAATTAATAAGACATTTTTCATAACCTGGATTAAATATAAAAACTATTTATTTATATATTTATTTACTTATAATTTTAAATCTAAGAAAATGGTGAATTCAAAGTTCTATCTGTATGTTTATTTTAAGATTATTTACGAAATAAGTGTACGTGAACGAAGAAGTACTCTGCGTATGTTTCAAAATGGTATTCGATTCTCTCTCTCAATGCGAAAATTGCGCGAAGTGAAGATTAGGTTAGAATTCCGTAACATTTACTATACCGTGTTTCTACTTCTACTACAATTTTTTAGGAAACGTGTAGTACACCGTCATTTTACCTGCTATATACGACATTCCACGGTTTACGAATGTGTTACTCAACGTATTTTGCGTTTTTCGCAACATCTATTACACCGTCGCCAAAGTTGCTTATAACCTTCTGTAATAAGATACTGAACGTTGACGTGTTGTATGGGATGCCTTCTTGTGACTGCTTCAGAATTAATTTGTTTAAAAACAGTTTGGTCAAAGCAAATTCAATTTTGAGAAATTATTCCCCGCTTCCTTTCGTACAAGTAATATGGATGTGAACTCCTTGGCATTTCTGGCATACTTTATAAAATTTAATATGCAAAAAGCTTAATTTAATACACACTGTTTGACATACATTACATATTTTAAACTCATACAAACAAAATGTTTTATTTGATCTCATAAGCCAAACTCCAGAATGCGAATGTCTCCCTATATAATAAAAATGTGTCGATTCCGCCGCCAACGCCGTGCTAGATCAGGTATAAGTGAAACAGTTCTCTGTATGGTCAGACCGGAAGTAGAATGGGCCAAATGGAGTTGGTCTCTATATGGTCAGATCGGAAGTAGAATGGGCCAAATGGAGTTGGTCAGTGTATGGTCAGACCGGAAGTAGATTGGGCCAACTGGAGTAGGTCACTGTATGGTCAGATCGGAAGTAGAATGGGCCAAATGGAGTTGGTCAGTGTATGGTCAGACCGGAAGTAGATTGGGCCAAGTGGAGTAGGTCACTGTATGGTCAGATCGGATGTAGAACGGGCCAAGTGGAGTTGATCAATAGATTTGGAAAAAATTTCCCTCAACCAGAAATTTTTTTACTGTGTTGCTGTAACAATGTAGTGCGCAATTCCTGCACAAATGTTTGAAAAGTTTCCAACATCCCTTTTCATTCATGCCATACAATTTTACTTCTACTAACAAAACCCGCTCTGATCTAAACATTTCAATGGAATATTCAAATACCTTCGACCCTTCTCTACTCCTTAATTGACACTGATTAAAACAAATCGTACGATCGCACTGATTTTCGTCCGCAACTTTTTCACGGTTGTTTATCATCAAGCTCTGTCTGTTGCCACCGCTGTACATTTGAATGAAGCATACCGCAGAATTATACTTTCAAATCGCGCGCTTTGCGTCGTGAATAATCTGTGTAATCGTAACGTCTGTATCCGTTGTCTATACCGCAGCTTGCGATACAACTCCGGTCGAAACTTTGCCGATTCTGTCAAACGCGTTCGATCGCTCTTGCAACCTTTCCGCGGCAGTGTTCGAACCGGAACCGGGGATTCGCGAAAACAATCGTAAATTTGCGTCGAGCCGCTGAATTATGCAAAACGACCGGCAAAATAAATGCGTTGATTGCGCGAACGACCAATTCCGGACGCGTTACACACTTTGTATCGTGTCCGACGAAATTCGGCTCGTATTTTCCTTGGCTCGTTCGTAAATCTCCCGACACGCGTTCGCGTAGGCATTAAATATTACCGTCATTCAACCAAGAACCTGGGGCAAACTGGAGCGACATCGAAATTGACTCGTGGCTGACCAGGGCGAGACTGTCATAAAGGTCGAGTGTGTCGGAGCGCGCGAAAAAATGGCCCCTCGTAAATTCAAGTTCGCTCGTCAGCGCGGACAGAACACGCGCCAACACGTCGGTGCTTTGCTCAACAAACTATGGAAATTTTGTCGTTTGTGCGGGATAAATGGTGTACCCACGTGTGGCGCATGATCTGCAATCATTTGCGACACGTATGAGAGGAATTAACATGGGCGTTGGTCACTGTAAAAAACTAAGTTTCTAGTTCTAGTGTAAAATGAATGTTTTACAATAAAATACAGTTTTACTGGGAAACCCTGACTTTAAGCCAATCAACGTTCATAAAATTAAAGTATTACTGTGAAATTACAGTAAAACTTGAATTTTACAGTAAAAATGTAAACTGGTTTACAGTTATTTTTTACAGTGCACTCTTAGAAATGTCTTTTTGAAAAAGATTAATAAATGTAGAGCAAGACAAACGAATTTATATTACGATAATTTATAATATTATATATTGTGAATAAATAAATGGGAATATAAGAATTAAAAATTGTTAATTAAAGCATTAACTTACCTAAAAATCTTGATCTAAAATATGTAAATTTTCCAGTTAAATAAAATGCAGTAAAATTGGCAATGTTCATTTATTTAAATATTTATTATGCATTATAATATTCATAAGGAAGAACTGTTTGCTAAACGGTTCGATAAAAATTGCTTGAACAATTTTTGTTGGCGCGTATAACTGCAATCTCATTGGCTACGATTTGAATTCGGTCTATTGGTACTGCTACTAACAATATCATTCGTGCACAACATTCTCGAAATTTGTCCAGGCTTAGATCATTACATATAAATAGTTGTTTCTGCGTGTAGGTTGACGTTTCTTGCGGAGTGGTGGCAAGAAATTGTTGGTGTAGGGCAAAAAAAGTTTGAATTGAAGACAATTTTCGTGGCTATCCAGAGATTTGAAATAAGTCCTGTATCACAAGACTAATAAAACTGGAGAAAAATGATTTTCACGTTTACGATTTTGAGTTATAAACATTTTTGGATAAAGAAATAAATAATGATACGAGATCGATGAGTTTTCATCGAAATTAACAAACGAGTCTTTAGAGAATAGAATATAGAATCATAAAGCAATTTATTGAAATGTTCTATTTTATGTAAATATTTCTCATTTACGACTTTCGACTTGTGTTTCTGCTGGTACAAAATAACTAAAATTATATAATACATTCCTCCCGGAAGGTGATGTCAAAATATGAATGTTTAATATCAACTCCGCGTCGCGTAAATGAATCGCTCCAAAATCTTAATCACAAATGCCTTCTACTTTGTAGAATAAAATGGTTCAATTAAACTGTGTATAACTTCACTAGGTTAGCATTTCTCGTTAACTTTAAAAGCAATTTAATTACAAATGCAGAAAAATATTACAAAACTTTCAAAATTATTTGCCAAATTGAGTTAGTATGCAAAGAAGTAAAGTTTTTCACATTTACAATTTTGTCATTCTTAACTTTTAGCAGTCAATTGCTCTCGGCATAGTATAATAAATCTCTGGTAAATTATTGCCATTTCAATGAAGAAACCTGTTTTTACTTGAAGTATGATAAGATACTTCTTTGAACATTTCGAAACATTATATTCACCGAAACATAATATTTCTATGTGCAATTCTTAACAACAGTTTCTATCTTTCTCACATATTCAAAGGATAAAAAATCACACATGTTTTAATTAATTTCAAATCGTACTTGTGTAAAAAGCGCAAATTCAACATTCTTTTCTCCAAAAAATGTTGTATTCTCTGTATAGTAAAAATGATTGTAAAAAAAGCTCGTGGCTCACAAAACCTGCCATGGTTACTGCTAGTCCTGATAAAAGTTTCATATTTCTGTGGTTTTGCGGCAAAACAAGTTAAATCACTTTCTTGCGATTTTTGGATATTTGTATTTAAAGTGCTAAAAATAAACTTTGCCAGAAAGATATACTTAAGTGGTGCAAGCTTCCATCGAAACTTTAAGTAGTAAATTTGGACCTCTTGAGGAATACCGTAAAAATAGACATCATAATAATAATTCCCACACTTTCCGCAAAAAATGTGTCCCTAAAATCTTGACCCCGCTTTCACCTCAGACAACTTCAACGTCTCTCTCCTTCGCTCCCCATCTTAAAACTGCAAACTCCCAACCACTTTTCTATCCCTACATTCCGAACGCCCGAACTAGCCTCAAGCCAGTTTTTCAAAAGTCTGCCCTGCATTCTTTACTGTCATTGACCGTTTAGAATGCAGCGCGGCTTCGAAATAAATACACGCTGCACCAGACCTGACCGATCTGCTGGATAATGTAAACGTTTCACTAATCCCGCGATCGTTATTGTCTATTCATGGATCGAATGTAAAGCGTGGGTCATCAGTAATTCAGGCAGGATTGTACACCTTTCCGCGAGACATTTTCTGCATCACAAAGTCCGATGCGCTGCCCCTAAACCAATTTTAGCGCTGCTGCGAAATTTATCCGTACCCTCGAGATCCAGGGCTGCATCTTTCTGTTAACGAATGCATGAGTATCCGTGCTCGGCAGCGCTTCACGTGACCCAGGCAAACACGTCTGATTGGCGGCTCGTGGTCTCGATCTTTCGCCGCGGAGGCAATATGCAACAACGGAAGCAGCGGCTGCGGATTCAATGAGCTGCCCTTATTCGTTACAATTTCATCCAAGTTTTCGTTCGATCGCATTTGAATACCTAACTGCGCGATTCGTTTCGAAAACGTTTGCCCGGAGTCATTTGTTTTAAACAGAAAATTGCGCGCTCGGCAGACGGAAACCATCGACATCGTCATCGCAGTCGACGAGATTTCCGTCCAATCTAGGCGTTCAGTATTAAAGGCCGACGTTGAATTTTGAAAAATTGGTTTTTGATACAGACCGCGTTCCGCCTTGGTGTTGCGATGGGATTGATAAAATCTTGGCGCGAGACGTGACATCTGGGGCATGGATTTGAAATTCTCGAGCCGATGCTGACGTTTGGTGAAGTTTTGCCCCCGGATTGTTATTTTATTTTGTTTCGGTGTAAGAGACAGGATGGACTTTTTGTCAAAATGAGAGAAGACGGAGGTATTGAAATGAGAAACTTGAGGTATTGAATTTATGAAGAGGATGAAGTAAATTGATTCTCTGTACATGTTCTTGGTAAAGTTTAACATTGGAACACTTAAGGTATTCTGAAATGGCTACACTTTTTTTCTTCTGGGTAGACTCTCAGTAATATTCGATTTGATTGATTGAAGAAGACTGCGTTTTTTAGCAAGACTTTTTGTTTTAAAGTAAGTTACTTACTACAAAATTAACCTTTTTATTTATTCATTAAAACACATAATTAAAAAACTGTTTACCTGTATAATAAAAAGTATTCTTTTGTTTAGTTTTTCTATTGAACTTACGCGCAGAGAAATAGACTGTTAAAACTACATTCGGCACTGCAATTGTTAAAGTCTCAGACTATAACTCGCTAGGCAACTGCAAGTCGTAGGAGTTGACATATCGGCTGAGAGGTTGAGATCGCAAGTCACCAATGAAGAGGCTCTCGAATAATTTTGTTTTCATTTGTATATTTTTTGGCTTGTTTATTCTAAATTTACCGCTGAGTTATCAATCATTTTTGGTCAGGAAACCAGGAGTAAAAGTTATCACATGTTACTCCTTTTTGGCTCACATTTCGCTCAATTTGGGCTCACATTCGACTCATTTTAGGCTCACATTTGACTCATTTTTGGTTCACTTTTTGCTCATTATTAGCTCATATTTCACTCACTTTTGACTAACATTTCGCTCATTTTGGACTTTAATTTGACTAATTTTTTGTTCACAAGCGATCATGTTTGGCTCTCATTTGATTCATTTTGGGCTCACATTTGACTCATTTGTGGCTTACTTTTCATTCACATTTGTCTATAACTGAAAAAAGGGGGAAATGTGGATTCATCTGTCCCATGTGAATCAGAATGAATTCATATGTGAGTTCATTATTGGATCATAATGAATTCATATGTGAGATCATTAATGGATCATAATGAATTCATATGTGAGATCATTAATGGATCATAATGAATTCATTCTCACAAGTGCAAAAACAAATTGCAAAAATTGTTAAAACTGAAAATGTCCGCCGTTCAAAAACTAGTTTACATGAACTGTCTTAATTTAAAGCTGTCTTAATTTAAACTGTAATTTAAATGTTAACTTAATGTTACATGAAAGATTTAGATTGGTCTAATAAACCTTTAAATTTAAGAACCTGCTCTGACAACTTTTAGAAACGTTTACCTGCAACTTACACATATTTTAAATATTTCTATCTACTCTAAAAATACATTATCTGTACAATCGAAATTCATTTTTTCTATAAGTAGTATCAAGACAATTTTCCTCCGGTGTTGCATTCTTGTAAATTTATTCTCATTTTCCTCTCGCTGAAAAATCAGTTTTAATTCAAAAAGTCATCTTCGAACGAGTTTCACAGTTTTTCTACAACGAAAAATAATTATGTCGGCGCAGAAGTTTGACAGTTTTGTCGTTGGATAACTTTATGCGTTGTCAATTAGAATAATGAGCAAATGAGCGTAGTTTGCATGTCGATAGTTTTGATCCCGACAGATACCCATTATGATGCTGTTTATTCTCGATAACGTTGTTGCACTACAACAAGCCGTTATATTATTTGATTACGCGAGCGCAAGTGAAACGTGCGCACATTTATTCGCGGCACAATATCTCCATTAATTTTAGCAATATTTGTGCATTGAAGTTTACCCGTTGGAATAAAATTATCATTCGGCAAACAAAGCAGATGTCATCAGCAGGCACAATAACTGCACGATTTTAAATCAATTGTTTGGGGCCGCGAATGTTTCCGCCGAATGTAACACGTGATTATTAGATGACTTGTAACTTTATTAATAACCGACAATAATTGAATCACTTAGTAATCTTATTATTCGGTGGATGCGCTTTTCCAAATACGATTAACTTTTGATGAATGCGCTTTCGTCGGTGTGCGATATTCATTGACGGCCATTATTATTCCATTAGTTCAAAAATTTTTACGCTCGGATTCCCTTTGCGCATTTATTTGCGATCCTTTTGCAGCACAATTTGTAACGTTTCTTGCGCGCTGCGTATTAATCAAGTCCTTTTCCGTCGAGTACTTTTAAAGAAAGGTGCCTTTAATAATGAGTGAATTTGAACAATTATCGAGGATTCCTTCTTTTTGACAAGTGCTGAATTGGTGGAACTGTGAATTTGAAGTCTGAAATTCGCGACAAAAATCTTATATGCAATTATGTTGAAATTGTTATATAATGAATCATCTTTATGACTGAAGTGGAACTGCATAATGTTTATTGGTGTACGACTAATTTGATAGATTGTTCGTAATTTGAGTTACATTGAATAGTTTTCATCTCAGAGTAACCTGAAATGTACAGTTGAAAAACAATATCTGCATTTTACTTCCGATCTTACCATCCATAAACCTGTTCTACTTGCCCCATTATATTTTCAGACCATTTAAATCTACTCCACTTGACCCACTCTACATCCGTTCTGACCGCATGTAGACCTGTTCCACTTGACTCACTCTCCTTCCGGTATACGAACTACTCCACTTACTCCATTCTACTTCCGGTCTGACCATACAGAGATCTATTCCATCTTATGGATCTGATCTAGCACGGCGGAGGTGGGAGCGATAGATTTTTATTTTATATTTTCTAGTTTAAATTCTAGGTTTAAATTCTAGGTTTAAAAAGTTTTCCTCAAAAACAATATTGACGAAATGAAGTTTTCTTTTTGTGACTCTCGTTCATCTCAAAACACGTAATATCATTTGAATTACACCGATTATATTCTATGTACTTAAAGTAAGTCTAGTCTTAAGCACTATACTTGAACCATCTCAAAAAAGCACAAATACCGGATTTAATTCAACAAGTAATCCGGTTAATTACACAGGAAGTACGTCCGCGGTATTTATAATTCGATGTTTCCAAACTGCGAGCGCTCTTTTCGTTAAGTCCAACAATTCTTTGTTTCGCGTACACACGAAAAATATTCAAATGAGCGAAATTGGCCCGGTACACAAAGAAAGTCCCACGTAAATTTCACGCTTCTCACTAGACTGCACGCCTGATGTATTTACCCGACTGCGTACCACATTACTCTTTCCTGCCGGTGTCCTACAGAAGTAAAAATTAAAACGGAATTCCCCCTCAAAAGGGCGCTGCGCTCAATTGTCGCTATGCTTTGTTTAGCTAAACAACCTGGTTTAGCCATCATCGATCGCCTATCGCGAAACCCACCGTGAAATACTTTTTTCGTCGATTTTTGTTTCACCATCTAAAACACGATGAAATGAAAGGAGATAAACGACCTTAGGCGGATATAAAGTATGGTAGATTTTTCTATACAGTGTAGAAATCCGTGTTTCTATGAGGATAAGTATAACTGTAAAAACATTGGATACTTTTAAAATTCCAAAATAATGATACAGATTTCATCAGTAAAAAAAGGTTTATCAAATGTGGATGTGTCCATTGCCCTAGTAAAAATTGTGATGGTGCTGAGATAAGGGCCTTATCAGGATGCCCCACCACCTGATCAGAAGCTCATAAGGTATCCACATCAGACCCTCATCACTAAGGTAACGATAGGAATCGAAGTGGATTTCATATCGATGTGGATATGAAAAGGAAACCTGTTCAGGCTTCCAATGTTCCGAAAAAATGCAATAATTGAGACGAGAACTGAACCCTTGATGCTGAGTTTGCAGTTTGACTGACTTGTTCCCGAGCTGTTAGAACATTTTATACATGAGTAATTACATCATAAAGTATAAATATGATGCGGCTTGTCTTATCATAACCCGATCAGGACCTAATAAGGTTAGCCTTATCAAATGATGTGGTTTCCTGACCAAAATCTGATAGGGCCATGCTCAGGTTGCCAAATCATAACCACACCCAAATGATCTGATCAGGGAATTATCGATGCCATCCGTTACATTCGACTCAATGCCTTATCAGGATACCTCATTGGAACCTTATATGGTTTTTATGAGGAATCCTCTGATGATTGCCACATCAAATCCTGATAAGGCCCACATGTCTGATGTGGTTTGCCATATCACATTTTCTACTAGGGTTGTAGTGATGAATATTACCGATTTTGCCCTGGTTAGACTACGTTGGGCACTGTGTGGTGCGTAGCGTGAAGTTCATTCTGCGAATGAAAAAAAAACATTTTGGTACATATCAAAAATTAAATTCGTATGTCATATTTCGATCTACTGCTGCTGCAAAAAATGATATCGAATCCGATACGGTTTCCTGCATCCGTTCCCTATATAGGATTCGTAGATATTAACTGTTTTATGGAATAAATTCACGAAGTTGAACATTTTTTAAAGACTTCTAATTTTTACCAAATAATTAAAAAATGATACTTTTGAACAGATTGAAATTTTCCAAAAATGTTAATTTACTCACAGTTTTTTTATTTAGGTTACAATTGTATTTTAATCCAATTGCACGATTGTTAACAACTGTATTCTCATCTCTCACAATCAATGTATTTCATTTTCCGACTGTTAATTTCTTACATATTCGACTTCCTGAAAACGATATGTTGCTTTTTCTTTCACTAGACTGGAAAATTTGTTCAAAATCCTACTTATGTTTTCCAAACTGTTTTTTCTCCAGTGAGTGCAAATAAATCTCGTCGCCACTTTCTTCTACCGAACAAACAATCGTCGCGTCAAATTAACCTTACGTATTTCGAACAAACATAATTCCGCGGCGGCGTTTTATCTTGTATGAAACGGCTGCGTAACAATCGGTTACATTGTCCTGAAATATTTGTACTCGAAAGTGGATGTACGCGAGCCCGACGGGCTCTCCTTTTTACGGATTCCCATTGTAATTTCCTCCGGAGAGCGTATCCATTGAAATTCATTTCTTGACGTCTCTCTGCGATTAAACTATAAACTTTGTAACATCCGCGGATTCGTGCTCGACGGTGAAACGTTAATGCACAGCGGATGAAAAGAAGGGAGCCGCCGCGAAGAAAAATGCGGCGTCCGTCAAGTCGCGTTCGTTATGATTGCGGGGAATCAATAAAACACGCGAAACTTTTGCAATTTGGATAGAGCCGATGGCGCGCAAAGTCAACGTTCCGTCGATTAGACGACCGTCACTGGAATACGAACGAGCGGGTTAATTAGTTCGTTTCCGATATAGAAGACCGACAGACTTAGCAAAATGCCGTGGATATCTAGGTAATTGGAATGTCTGAAAGGTTTGCACTTTCCCGAATACGATGTCCGTATTCAGGAAGACACGTGCATGTGCAAGATTATACTGTTCAGGAAGTGATTTCGCTCGATTTTTAGCTGCGCCCTCCTAATGAGTCTTTTTCGATACGGAGCGACGTACCGACGGTAATTTAATATTGCGTTTGCACTAAATGTTACTAGATCGAACCAATCTCGAGTTTGTAATTAGTTTGCGCGACGGTCATTCGGTGATTAAATTAATAATTAGGTGGATATCAAAATTGCGCGGTTCCGGAGGGCGTAATGCGATTCGGGTCCGCGGGGCGCATCCGTCGAAACCTTTTATTTGCGATGAGTTTTAATCTGCGCGTTCGCGAAATTGGTTCATTTTGTGATACGAGGGTTTTGAGGAATGAAAGCGAACTGGTTTGGGCGGAATGTTGATTTGGATATAATAGCGCGGGGTATTCGGGCTTTCATAAAAAGATATATTACGCGGGTTACACGATATCTCGATGTATAACTTCCGAAAGAATCACTTAGAAAACAAATTATTGGATCCACACACGATTTAACTTTGTAAACTTTCGATACTTTTCGCGAAATCACTGGGGTTGTAGACGATTATCGGAAATAAAAGCAAGATATGGTTGCAATTTACATTTCGAATGGGATATTGAATGGTTACGAGAGGGTGGTTTGTAATTGTTGGAATGACTGTGAAATAATTGCGAAAGAACCGTGTTTGTATGTCATACTTACAAATTGTTCATTGTTTTTAGAAAAAGATTGATAAAAGTATCATATTGCTTACCTAAAACAGCGTATATACTAATTTATTAACATTTTATAACAGTTTCGTTTAATTTTCAATGAAATGTTTAGAGTTTAAGGAAGAAGCTTTAACATTTTTTCAGTTTAGTTTTGGTTTAATGGTAAGAGTTATTACAGTTTTGCGACAGTATTAGAGTTTCGGACATTATGGGACTTTTTAGTAGAGAGTTTCGTAGTTTTGACAGGTTATTAATAATGAAAATCGAATGAATATTTGTTAAATTAGAAACAGTATGTATAAATTCGATGGTAAGTTCACATATTCAACATTTACTTCTGATGACTTATTCTAAATAAGCAGATTTCTGTTGAGACATTTATTTATTTACATTTACATATCCTTAACAATTTTCAGTTACATATCCTTAACAAAATGACATTGCAGTTAAGCAATTAGCTATTGAACTTGTAACTCAGCAAGTTTGTTTTGTATGAAATTAATAAAACCATTTGAAACAGTAAGTAACTGGAACAAGTCTGATAGTTTACTTCTGAATACACAACTATGCGCTTCAAAATTTTCATCCCAATTACATAACATTTAACTAATTAGTTTCATCAAAGCAGTGAACTCTCTATCCAATTCAATACATTTCAAACAAACGAGGGACGGTGATATTGGCATTGTTTATAATAGTTCTAATAACAAACCCTACTAAATATTAAACCAAAAAATGTATACATATTCTTCGAAATACAACGCTCCATATTTAAAATTTCGTTTGTCATCAGCTCTCATAATCGGCATCTTTCCAAGAAATGTCCGCGCCTGCAACATGAAATCTTCATTAGTCTTACTCTCTAAAATGCATTACATCGCAAAAATGTCGCCCCGGTCGACACTTTAAAAGCGATAATGAAATCATGTTCGAACAACAGCACGGACGCCATCGGATAATCCCGAATGCTGATGCCACGTTTGATCAAAGATAATGAAATATTGATCACCACTCGGGCGTTAATTTCACACGAGACATTTTAATTCTTCTCCAGTGCCGACGGCCGCTCTTAAATAAATAATGCCAATATCACCGTCCCTCGTTTGAATCGCGCGAAACACTTTTTCATCGGTTCCTCTTTTCAGAGCCCCTTTTTATGAACTTTCGCGTTTTACGATTGGCTGGCCGGCGCAATTAAGCCCAAAATTGAATCGCCTGAAACGAATCGCGTTTTTAGTCGCGCGCGGTCGAAATTAATATTCCCGGCTTACCGGGCGCTCTAATACCGCGCGCCGCTTCTCGAAAAAGATTGTCGTTCATGTTTTTCTTTTCGCTCGCAAAATAGAAGGGACGGCCTTTCGCCTCGCCGGAGTCGCCAATCGAGAAATGGGGATTCGACGCCATTGTGCGACCGCGCCGATTACACGTGCGAACGTCTCCCGCACAAAGAACCAAAAATACCGGAAACATCGTCGGATTGCCGCGAGTGCATCACGGGACACATCGAACGGAAGATATTTACGCGTCGTCGCCAATACAGCGGAACGCGTTGCGTTCAAGTAGCCGTGATGGAACCTGAGTGTTGGGGATATTTCCCGTGAACGAAGTCGAATGATTTTAATCGCTCAGGTTTTCGAAACTGTGCATCAAGAGAGATGTTAAAATATCTATAATATGACAATTTTTTCTCCAAGGAAATGCAATGCCTATTATCTTTCAGTAAGTCATCATTATCATTTAGTTGGTAATTGTTAATCATAAATAGTTATTGCAACAATTCAGTAAGTAGTTTTGAATGGTTACATTTACATTATTTCATTTATGAATGGTCAAATTCGGTATTTCGAAAGGGTAACAATTACCATTATGGACTTTAGTTACTGAGGAATATCAAGTCTAGTAAATATTCCTGAATGGTAGTAATTAGAAACGAGATGATAGTGACTAAAGTCTTATAATAATAACTATTCCACATAGTTGGATCGAAAACAAGCAGTTGTTTCTAATAACGATAATTTTCAACTAACAATATTTCTAGTATTTAAACAGTGAGACTTCACTATTTCGACTTTCCCCAACCTCAACCGTGCAATTTCACTGGGTACGAATTTTTCAATAATCGGATTTGTTTTCGTCGTCTTCCGTCCCGATCGACGGGAGTCGTGATTTGGAATAAAAAGTTTTAATGAAACGTGAGCGTGTATTAAAATGTGTCAACGCGGCCTGTTTGAATTATTTGAAACTCCTTATAGATTTGAAGGTTTGGACACTTCCTCGGAATTTAATTTCGAAGCAGTTCGAATGGATTTTCTTCGTAGTCGTATAGGAGATGCAAAACGCGAGTTAAATAAAAGTTACGAACACGGTCCTTATCGGTTCGAAATGAAGTTGCGCCCCATCTGAAACTTCATTGCAGTTTGTTTTCTTTTCGGCAGGAGATTTTCGCGATAAACTTGCCGTGAAAAATCAGTTTTGTCGCAAAACTCGTGAAATTACGCGACACTTGAAACTGCCAATTAGTACACACAACATTTTCGTCAGCTTGCAGCTCCATTAGATAACGCTGCAATTAAATTAATTCGTCTATAATAGCCGAAAAGTATATTGCTCGTAAGTTTACGAGTATTCTTCCATTTACGAGGCTCTCGCGCAGTTGCTCAACGACCCCATTATTTCATTCGACTGAATGAGCGTTCAAGACAACAAAGCCAGCCCCTCGCATCCGCACTAGTACGAAATGACATATTAAAACTAAATATATTAACTCGGTGTTTACGAGATCTCCCGGGGGTTTTATTTTACAACGTTACAACGCATTAGTCCAAACATCGCTAACCAAACGAATGGGCCGCACTTTGTATCGCCCCACTGCGACTGAACAAATTAGACGGAATTTGAGAAACTGCGGCATTTTTCAATTGCACAATTTTCCCGGCCAATTTGTCCGAAAAATTTTCACTCGGCAAATTAATTTCACGCTTCGCCGTTGTCTTGACTCGGCGAAACGCTCTCTTCATAAGGCGAAATTTATTTCACATCGAAGTGATAAAAAATCCCCTTACGTCGATGAACGACCAACTGCTTCGTTCCACGATAAAGTACGTCGTTTTTCTGTCCGAACTAAAGAAAGTCCATTGATGGCCATCGAGTGTTTTTCGAGGCTTTTTTTTTGCGAATTTGATTATAAGTAAATAAAGTCGTACGGTTCCTTGAAAGTGACGTGGCTACTCGTGTGATGCGAGCAACTTTAACTCGCTGCAACAATGAAATAGTTGGAGCAAGTTAAAATTAACGACCTTATTATGTGACGCGTAACGCCACGGTGCTTCCATCATGTAAATCGTATCTCTGACGCGGCTAAATATACGAGTCATAACTTAAAAATATGTTTGTACACGTCGGTGCTTTGCGCGTCGCGAAATCGTATACACAAATTGGCGTTAAAGGTAGCCCGGGTGCAATTTAATCCTTTTTTTATGCCCGCCAGTGTATACCAGGTCGACTCTCCGCCGCGTGTTTATTCCCGTCATTCGGTTTATCAAATTCCAACTGCCGCGAGCCCGAATTCACGGCGAACTGCAAATAATTGAGAGAAACTGGATTCGAATGCAAAAGTTATTTTCGGCGGTTGCGGTATATAATTAAGACCGGAGATTCAGGTGCTGTTAAAGTCGATGAGGAGGTAATGGAGGGCGCCACGGTAGAATTGGAACGATTAGTTTCGAACGATTTGAACAGCGCGCCACTTTTATTAGCGCGAACAGTTGGTCTTGTTATAAATAAACGAGTTGACGGTTTGCTTGCTCGTTTGTTTTTCCGTGCTTCGCAATTTCGTCTTGTCAAATCTCGATTCACGTCGGCGGTCTCGGCGTTTCTTCGGAATTAGTTGACTGCAGAGAACACTTTAACTGTCTGTATAACGCGGGCACGTTTTATGATTTCAATTGACGTTCCGGACGTTGAGTTCCTCGTGTTCCGTGCTTTCTTCGCCATTGCTATTCTGTGCGTCACTATGCGTACTTTCCAGTTTGTACAACCAGAGATCCTCGAACGCAACGCCTTTAATGCTTCAGCTTCTTTTTCTCACGAACAATAAACTTACAATTGTTGTTACGATTTCGTTATTTGCCTTGCACTGTCACCCTACGATGAAATAAAATGGTCGACGATCGACGTAAACCTGGGTTTGAAAATATTAATCAACTTGCAAAAATTATAAAAATAAATTGTGAAATAAAATTGTCATTGGTACAAAGTACGTTAGGTCAGACATGCTTTTAACTTTGTCCGAGTAAAAAAATGCTGTATACTCAATAATTCGTCAATTTTTGATGAATTGTTGACAGCATAATTTAATCGGGAGTAGAAAAATTATGACGAAAATGGCTAATTTCAAGAATTGAAATATATTTATATGTTAGAATAATTTATATGTTAGAAGAATTGTGTACTTTAAACAAATAGTAAAGTGAAGACTGGAAATAGTTGAAATCAATTTGATCAGAATACGGACGCTAAAAAAGAGTACGAAAGTAATCATTTCAAGAGGTCTCTGACCTAATCGATATAAGATTGTTTCTTTGTGCTTTATCGTTCCGCTTATTTTTGTTCAGTTCCGTTCAATCACCGTCAATGAACAATCATTCGAAAGCAAGCAGTGAACACTTAAATGTGACTCATAAATACCGCGCATCGTAATACATTGCGGACGACCTATCGCGATTGTTATATACCGGCGCTATTCTAAATCCGATACGGATAGACTAGAGAAAAATAACGCGGGCTCGCATCGCTGGAAAAATACGCTTAGTACAAGTCTGGGAACGTCGATACTCGATTTCTGCGGTCTATTTTTATTTTCCGATGTCTTCACTGTTCCTCGCGAGGTAATAACTCACAGACGTGGATTTTGATAAATGCCGCCTCCACGACTTCTTTCCCGCTCTATGATAACTTTAAGAAAATGTTTGTGCGAGGAGACTATTTGGTGGGACATGCGAGCATAACGAATGTTGCAACTTTTTGCGCGACACACGTTAACGGTGGCATGCATTACGCACATATTGATATTCATTTCGACTTCAAGGAAACGAGATGATGCCAAATCATTTCGACGATTCTCGAGCATTTTTCGAGACAAATATAACGATGCAACAAATCAAAGAGTACGGTACTTTGATAATATGTTCATGGTAACATTTCAGAGTGTTAATTCTCCAAAAATCTAACATAATATTCTTTTCATTTTATTTTTGAAAAAATTCAGTTTTTAATTAGGGGAAAATAATTTATTGAAATTCAGGTAGCATCCTAGCAGGATCGCATGAAGATCCTGCCAGGATGCAAGCCTGGAATCTATATTGGTTCAGTCGTGTCTAATACACGGAAAAAATATTTGAACAAGTAAACGTCAAATGGCTGAAACAAATGAACGTTTACTTCAGTCAGGTACAAATTTGACTGAATCAGCTAAACTGTGGACTTGAACTAGGTTTTTTCGTTTACTTGTCTCTATTTCAGGTAAATATTTACTTGGATTAAATTGCAGGACCATGTGTTTATTTGTCATTAACCTTGCTATATCTTTCATTCACATATTATATACCTGAACAGTATCACAATGTTCAAAAACTGTTCAAAAAAATTTTTAACATTATGACATTTTACATACGAATTATTGAAAACGGAATTTTTATCGCTCTGTGAAAGTAAATTTGAAAATGTTGGTTCATGTTTTTTGACATTTTGTTTGGCTCAATGACATTTTTGTTGGCTGAAAAGTTTTCTTTCCCGCATAACAATTCCCATTCCAATATAATTCGCCTCTAATCTGTACTCATAACAACCAGAAATGTAAATCTTCGCATACGAAAAACCCTCAGAACTTTCCCACAGAAATTTTTTGTCAAACCGTTAAGAGTCACGAGTTCCACAAAGGGCCAAAAACGAAATGCTCCCCGGAAAAGGGGCTCAAAATGCGAAAAAGAGCGGCGAGCTCTCGAGCGGTGTAACCCCTTAATTACCGCGCGCAAATTCCAGCCTCGTAATTGAAACGCGATCGCACTTGAAACGCGAATGCCCGACACGATATGCGAACTGTCGGCTCGGTGTCTGAACGTCCGCAGTAATTTGAAAAATGATTATTCATTCGGGCGCGCCCGCAGCTATAACGAATCAATAATAATATCAATTTTATTGAATTAGTAACGGACGGTTGATTACGGCTGATGCGACTGACATTTGGCCATCGGCCGGGACGTGTCGCGCGCTTAAAACTGCTCCCCAGCGGCAGCTCATTTAACGCGCCGCGCACTCTGACGGCGGCGCAGCACACATTGGCTGGATATTCGCTGCATTTGTTTCGTGCAAGTAATCTCGTTGACCGTGTTCTCCGCGCGCTGTATATAACTGTCACATTCAGCGTTACATCATGCCCGGTTGGCTTCAAACAGATTATATCGACTCGCGCGCGCTTCCTTCCTCTCTGCCCGGAACAGATATTACAAATTCCGTACACGTGTCTTAATTATCGCAGCGTACCGAAAACCGGCGTCGTCGAATTTTTAACAATCACCCGGTGATTAATTAACGCTCTTTGTCGCGACGAACCGTTCGTCGCGACATTGCGAAATGCTTTTTTCGGACGGCATGGACATCAGAAATTTGTACCAGAATTGCCAAAAGGGTACATCGCGCGGAAGGAGACGTGATATATGTGTTGAGAAAATAATGAAAAAAATGTCTATGCTGCACATTTCACCCCTTGACGCGGCCTGGTTCTTCGGTGGCCCATTTTAGAAAGTGTCACACTTGATCCCCTTGTGGACATGCTAATGGAACATTGCCATTAATGGACCTCTTTAAGGGGTAAGATGTTTATTATTTGGAAATGAGTGTAGGTGAATAAAGTTGTCGTTTTTTCACTAGTGAGTGCAACTAGTCATCAACTACAAAGTTAAAAATGTCAGAAGACGAATTGTGGGACATATACCGTAAAATCTATTTAAGGTGCAAGTTCCGTAAAACTAATAACCTTTGATACATTGATTAGATACAGTTTCAGTATTTGGTGCAGTAATTTTAAGTTACATGCCTGAACTGAACTTCCAGTATTTGTATTAACAGTACATTAAATTTACGGACATTTTTTAACAGTGTAATATAATATTAACAATTATTCAACATTAAAAATTAAAGTTTTATGTAAAAATTAATTTAAGTGGATTCCCTGTCAAAAATGCCTACGTAGGAACCGACATAGTAATCTACGTAGGATCCTGTGTGGGTAGGAAATTTCCTACATATATTCTGATCGCCCAGTTTCCGCATATCTCAATGATTCCTGTCAATTTCCTACATCAATTCCTACATAATTTCTTTTGAATGTATTCCCATAGGTATTTCCTATGTGCAGTCCTATACTCTATCATACATCAATTCCTACGGTATTTCCTACGGTAGATCCCACATTATTTCCAACGTAAATTCCTACGGTATACCCCTTGTTTTTTAACAGAAAATATGACTCTCCGATTCATAAACTTTATACAACATTCTCCACGGTTTATCTTATCATTTTGCACCCAAAATTCTCTATAAATGTCAAATTATGCAACCTCCTCTATTCAGCTTCATATAGTTATCACTAACATAGTTTGCGTAATGTTACGCTGAGGGAGATGGAATTCAAAAAAGTCTCGGAATGGTAAATAATTTCGCGGTAATGTCATTTTAAATGGGATCGTGTTTTGCGGTAAAACGTTTAAAAACGAGTGCACGTTCGAATAATTGCGTTTGATTGTGCGTAATTGTACGCAGTACGAGATGCAAACAAACCGGCTCGATTTTACGGAATTCAGATTTCCCCGGGAAAATCATTTTCCACTGTACCCAACATTTTTATCAAACACATTCTTTCTGGTCTGAGATATGCGCACTCACGGTGATTATCATTTAACGTAATGCAGCATTTTTTCCAACACTAAAAACGATGTTTACCGCAAACGCGCAATTATTAAACCACTGGAGCACTAAAAAGCGTCTATGTAATTGTTTTTAGAAAGCTCATTGTCAAAGTTCACAAAGAATAACGCGATTATGTTGTTCCTGGTAAATCGACCGATAAATATATGGGACGGAATGTAAAAATACAAATCAGTGGACAAATTATTTTAATTTTATGAGCATGAAGAGTTTTCAGATAAGTTATTAATTAGAAAGTTTTTTCCACAAGCTAATGTTGATGTCATGCAACCTCTATTTCCGTTTCATGCAAATATCTGCTTGTTGCAATATTCAGTAATTGTTGAACGAGTACAGATGACTGGGTAATTTCATTTTTACATATTGGTCATACGAGCCGGTGATTTCAATACAAGCTGCATTTTTTATATATTATTTCAAAATTGTTTGAATGTAATCGAGCAGAAAACTGTAGCATTCTATTAATGAAATCACTGCGTAAATGAATTTTAAACAATAGTTCTTTGCTGAGAAATATTCCGTTACTTAGATAGTATATAATGGTTAAATATGTGTACTTAAACAAATTTCGAAATGCACCGGAAAAGCAAAGTTCGTATATGAAAATAATGTTTCGAATCAAAAGAAAAATAATTAATATTTTATCTACAAAAAATGTAAAAGCAGAAATTGACTACAGACAAAATACAGAAACTAGTTGTGATTTTTTTCAGTGTTATATTTCGGTACTTCAAAAGTTATATTCAAAAATTATTCGTGAGAAGATGAATACTTATTCATCTTCTCACGAATAATTTTTTCCCGATTTACTTCAATTTGATACAGATCCATGCTTACCTGTATAAGGAATTTCTTTAGACGCAATTTCGATTAATTTGTTTAACGATGGCATGAACTTTCTTTAAAAGTTAAAAGTGATGTGGAAAAGTCACATCACTTTGAGTATTAAAAACCCGAAAAAAGAACAAATGTCCTATTTTATTCATTTTATCAATCAACAAAGCATACACCAAAATTAAAAAAAGCTGTATAATGCATTGTAGAAGGGCGCTATCACGTTTCAAGTACGTCGAATGTAAAATTGAGTTAAACAAACAATACCAAGGTTACCCCTCTTTAGATAATTTTACTAAAAAAATTAGGAAAAAAATTGTTGGTATTCAGCTATACTTTTTATTCAGAATAAGATGAACAAATATTGAAATATCTAGACATTCTGTTGAAAATGATAGATTTTAGCCATTCCGGTCAGGGTTGTCGTAATTTTTTCTGATCCAAAAAACTCGGATTTTTATAATAAAAACCACTTTAAAAAACGAATAAAACCCAGATAAAAGCCCTCATTGCAAAATAAAATAATATCTATCAGAAGAGAATATAACATTATATGTCAATATATTTATAGAGATACGATAGTAATAATTATTCGAACATTTTATTGAATGAATGAAATATACTGAAAAAGTATAATCCATATAAACTAACTAGAACAAAATTTCGGTCAAAGCAACTAATTAAATCGATTTAATTTTTCTGAAAATATATAGGTTTTAAAGACAGAAAATCATTTATTAAAACTGTGGATCGAACCGACATACACGGTTTTTGATTTTATCTTTTCTTCGTGATTTCATTCGTTAATTTCGTCTAATTTCTAAACAAATAATTTGAAATATTCTTACCTTAAGTATGCGCTTCCAACTAATAAACAAACGTAAAAAGTCAACATCTTTACATGTTTTTTGTTTTAATCATCTCCAATCAAAACCGCCGTAGAAGCAAATTCCACAAATCATAGCTAATTACATATGTTTCGATTTTTATTTATAATACGTTAAAACATGTAATATTCTAGTCTGTAACTTGTTGCGTTTTATTTAACCAACAGATCTTTTATTATGAAAACTTGTCAATTTATCAAATACATTTTGTATTTAATGGACTGAAAATAGTTCATAGCTCTTTATTTTATGCAATAAAGTTCATTTCGAATGTTATTGACAAAACTGTCGAATAACATATTTCGCAGAAGTTAAATATACATTTTGTAACACATCACATTGAAAATTATAATTTAACACACCTGAATTGCTAATTTAACACACCCTAAAAAAATAAAATTCAATTAATCCCATTCTTAAGGATAGTGTCTCTCCTTAAGAAGGTATTCGTTTTTGCAGCCCCGATTTTTAGGTTTAGTTTTTGAACATTTCATTCGGGAACTGTTACAATTGTAACGCTGTAACAGTTTGTGGGGAGAAGTAAAAAGGTAACAACGTCCCTTCACCACCGAACCAAGAAATAATTATCAAAAAAGATAGGGAAAAAGATAGAGATAGATAGGGTCCAGGATCGCCATCTAAAAGCATTGTTCAACGTGGGGAGAAACGCCACGTTACACAACAAATACAGTAAACAACTGTTAGATTTATGAAAGTCTTCAGCAAACTATTTTTTCAAAAAAGAAAAATTATAATTTTACAAAATGATGCTTAAGAGTTGTGATTTTTAAACTGGTGGCACATTTTGAAAACAAAGATAAAAAAAAAACAAAAAACAAAAGAACCGATTTTTTTCATTTTTTTATTTCCTTGAAGGTATGTTGTCTGGCCATTGTTGGAGTCTTTAAAATATTACACGGGGTAAAATAGTTCGTTTTTCGATTACTATCAATTGTTACCACAATCGATGGTAACATGGTGGACAGCTATGCAGTTATAGTAAAATTTACAATTGTGGTGAATCGTACCACAACTGTGGTAAATGTATACGCAAAATATGGTTCATGTAACCTCAATCTGTTTACTATTCGACTATAGTAAATGAAGCAAGTCAATTTTTCTCCGTACATTTCATTAATTTCAAAATGCCCTTATTAAAAATGTGCCTAAAATTAATTGGTTTAGGAGTAACAAAACATCGAAATAATGACACAATGTTAAGTTTTAAAGATTCCAATAAAAGCTAGAAATGTCCTTCAATTCAGTCACTAATCCAAAAAATTCGTTTTTTAAATGTTCCCCCACTTTTAAAAACCTTATCTTTTCAACGTCATTTTCTAAACATGTGTACTTCAAAATTTCACTTTTTTGAAAATAAAGATACGCCTGAATATTTACTGAATACACTTTCCAACTATTGGTTTCTGTATTTATTGTAAAAGTTCCCGAATACAAAATTCCCAAAAAACATCTAAAGTCGATTCTACAAAAACGAATACCACTTAATTCGTACCACTTTTTGCGGCACCACGCAGCACGGTAACGCTTTTAATTAAGCGACCCATTAATCGAATGGCTGGCGCTTCCGCGGAGTCGAAACAACAGTCGGGCACTGTGTCACGGTCGTAGCCACTCGACTCGCTTACAGATCCAGCTGAAGGGTTGCCATCGCATGTCGATCGGCGAGTTTGCCGTGCTGTTGACGCGACGTATAAGCGGGACTTGAGATGAGCCTCGAACATACGCCGCGCTGAAAGCCTTTCTCCGATCGATCCACTCGTGCACGCTGGCATTTGCATGTACGAAAACTTGGCCGCGCGACATGTTGATGATGATAGCGCTGATGACACGCTGTTCCTCGCACAGTTATGCCGCTGTCGCGTGCAGATAACCGGCGGCGCGCTCGGGCTGTTGCGCCAACTGGGGCAAAAATTACGGCTAATCGCGAGTTCGGCTTCCGCTCAGTTTTGTTGAGATATGGTAATCGCGAACAAACGGGGCACCATGTCTGATTAATTATTTAGCGGCTGTTATTGTAGACTCGTTGTGCGTCGCTGTTTTCATTATGAAAACTTTGTTGCCTGAGCAAGCTAGGCGACATCGGTCGGTAATTACGACAAGGGTTTTATTTGCGCGATCTTGTCAGGAGTGTTTCCTTTCCGTTCCGGATTTGGGGATGTTTTTGTTAGATTTTTTGGCCGATCGGGGAGGCTTGGAGCGAGCGAATTTAATTAAGGTCGTAAAAAGGGATGGAGATGTGGATTAATTAAGCCGTGAAGGAATGTATTTATAAGTTTAATTAGAAGAAATTGGTGAATTGGACTGTCAGGGCAAGAATTTAAATCCAAAGATGGGCATTGCCAATTATTGAGTTAAATAATAATTCAATGCAATTTGTACAAGTACTTTTACAAAAATTGATCAAATTTCTTCTAAGGATGATATACAGTAGTTATAATTACTAAACAATAATCATTACTGAAAGTTTTGGGCAATTAATTTTCAGTTATGCATTATTTTGTACAAAAGCAAGTAACTTGTAAATTCATGTTTCTGTAAATTATTGTGATTATTAACTACAATTTCCAAATATTAGTGACTCGAGAAATATAATTATATATCATATTATACAAAGCAATTGAATAATTAATACTTCCCGTCTCTGTTTTATCCGGAAAGTGGGAGAGATATGAGATGCGGAAGTTTTCGGTTCGTTTATTTATTACATGAATCAGAGAGGAGAATCGTTTTATAATGTATGCCATAATGTATCGGAAAGAGCACATTTTTCATTTGCATCTTTTTGATACCGTTTTGGTGAAATTCTTTTCCTGAATAGTTTATAAACAAATTTACAACGTATTATTGACAATCTGATCGACACAATTACGTAAACTAGATAAACCGGACGGAAGCATGCAAAATGTAACGTTTGGCAGAAGTCGATTCGGGCATATTGGGAATCGAATCAGTTATTAATAATCGCATGCACCATATTTTTCATATTTTTCAGCTAAATAAATAATTTATTTTTGTTTACAAACTCCGACCAACGTGGAACAAGTGTGGATAAAAACGAAGGAAAATATGCAGATAAACATACGCGTCAATATTTGCGGTGATTTCTGTTTGCAATCATATGTTCACTTCTAAAAGTGTAAATACACTGATAAAATAGTATTCCTGTCTTTCAGTTCATAAAATATTTTCCAAGGAATGTACATATTTCAAAACAAACCGATTTACATAAAAGCGAAAGAAGAATTGGATACAACATCGTTACATTTACTTTTATGAAATACTCAGTGTTTTCGCCTCTTATCGATAATTTAAAAACAAAACCCTCTCTCCATTCCCTGATTGAGTCTCAGAAACTTCGACCTTTCATAACTCGGCCACAGTTCCGCGAAAGAACCGCAATGAAAGCTTTTTTTTTGTGGTGCAGTGAAACAAATAAGGTTAATCAAGCAGAAATCTTATCACGGCGCGCTTTCTTATTTTTAATTACGGTCTTGTTTATGCCACTAAAACATGCATACTCGTGTGCATTTACATTGACTGCAGTAGGTATGCATAAACTACTACGGTCCGTCGGGTTATGCATACATATAATGTATAGCATATGACGCTATTAGCTCCCTTGTCTGACCATACGCCGTAGCTTACTACTGACGCTCGCATTAAGGTCCCCGCACTCGGTTCGAGTATGTTCGCGCACTTCGCTGTGAATTGTGCTTAAGAGTATTCACTCATTAGCCGCTTCCCGAGGCCCGGATTTGCATCTATTCAGCCGCGTCGTACATTAACCCCGAAGCCAAGTCGAAAGACACCTCGTTGTTCCGCGGCGTTGGTTTCGCAATCGCCATCCATTTCAGTTCAAATTTTGTACGAAAATAAGCATTTCGAGGGAGAAACGAAAATTTCGAAAAAGGAGACTTCAGCTCGATTCATACTCTGGCGAGTGTCTGTCGTAGTTCTGCCTTCACGATGTGTGGAAGCAGGCGGAAACGATACGAGACGGCATGAGTTGGTATTATGTAAGAAAATCCTTTTAGTTGTAACACGAGCCCCTCAACGTGTTACGAAAAAGATACGTTTTCATATATTTCGTTTGTCAAGACAAAGTAACAACGTCGACGTTATTCAAACGCAAGGAAGTAAGCGATGGCAACTTGCGCTACGTTTACAACGTAACAGCTATGAAATAAAGGGGACTCGTAAAGTGATGTGAACACACTTTTATTATGGAAATTTCGGTTTCACATCACGCGGCTTTGCGGTAGCAATTCGACGGCTCGGATTTTTCACGAACTTTTAACGTTAAGGCGATTCGTCAGCGGGAAGATTTTACCAATAAAGGCGGTGTCCTGTCATCAAAGAATCGTTCGGGTTCCTTTATGAAGAATGGTTCAGTGATGTGAATTTTAAAAGTAATGCTTCTACGACGATTCTCCACGTTATCAGTCTTAAAATAAAAAGAATAATCATACTGAGGGATGAAATAAATAAACTTTTTCCTACACTTCAAAAATGGCTCAGTAAAATTTTCTTCAGTTCAGTGGAAATGAGTTGCCACTGGATTTCGTGAAATTTTCCTTACCGATACGAACAAATATTTTGAGGTTTAAACGTTGATGCTTTCAGTGAACGTATGTGAGAAAAATTTGAAAATAATTCTCAGCACATTTTCAATCGCTGAACTTTTGAAAATTAATTTTACATTAATAAATAAAAAAATTGTTTTTATATATGGTATACAATTTGCAATCTTTTGTACGGTTTATTTATATCCGTACAAAAATCCGTATTTTAAATTTCTATAACGCACAGTGCATTTTTTCACTGACGACGAGAAATCCCTTTTACTCTGGTAAAATATTCCGATTTTTTATCTTTTTATATGCAATTTTCATAACTTTTTTATGAAAAGTTGATTTCACTTTTTTACAGTGCATAATCGAAAAACTATTAACTTACATTTGCAAACCATTCCATCAAGTCGCAACGCAATGTTACTTTCCACAAAGTCAATAAAAAAAATCTCGACTCACTGAGCCTTTCCCGGCGAATCCCCTTAAACCCCCGAAAGAATCGCCGCACAAATGGAAACATAACGAAACAACTCTTCGCGCATTAAGATCCCTTATCTCGGCGTTTGCAGCCACCGATACGTTAACTTTAATTGAACATTCGAACAAACGATCGCAACAATTCACTGGGCTGTCGGGTGAAAAGCGCCGCGCAAAACAATCGTGCAGTCCAATCTGCCGTTTTGCATCCTGCTTAGCATTGTTTTGACTACCATGGCGTGTTCGCGCGGAGCTCCTTAATATCGTTGCTTTAATGCGCCGTAATGCACTAGCGGCAGGGCCACACGGTGCATTTCGCTTGTCAACAAGTAATGCCATATGCCGCCGATATTAATGTCGCGTTTGTCCCGCGCGCTCGTCTGCCGTCTGGCATCATCCTGACAAACGATTGCGGTTCGCCGCCGCAATCGCGTCGATATTCCGTGGCTCTTGTCGAGCCACTTGAAAAGTTTCGCTCGCTCGCGTGACTTTAATGACATCGATCACCGAGATTAATACTCGGCCGCGCGATACTCGGGCCGCGCGTGTTAAGCGCCCGACACGGAATGCCATTAGCTTGTACCGCACCGCGCGTGTTATTATAACATTATTTCGCGAGTCATCGTTGTTCAGCAATCGAATGGCGAACCGCCTGGACTCGACATTCTTCCGACAAGAGTCTCGACGCGTCATTATTTCAATCAAAATTAATCTCGGCGAAAGGAAGCCTGAGGCGGAAAAAATCTGGTGCAGCAGCTACGCCAGAGTATACTCAGAAAAATATCCTTTTGAATAAAAAGGATTCGCACCCAAAAAGAAAAACCGTTTTCATCGAAAAGTGTTCCTTTTGTTAGAAAAGGAATCTCCTTTTGATAGAAAATGAACTTCAGGACAAAAGGATATTCTTTTTGGGCACGAATTGTTTTCATTAAAAAGGATTTTTTCTGAATGCAGTGAGCAACTTACGCTCCTTATGCTTCGTGCAGATTGTGCGCCAGAGTGACGTAGCACATGCACCAGTCCGGCGCAACAGCTCTTTCTGTGGAGTAAGATCTGCGCCAGACTGGGGCATGTGCTGCGCCACTCTGGCGCACAACTGCACGAAGCATACGGGTGGGGTTCGTTTGTTTTTGGCAAGGGAAATGGAATTTGGTAAAAAATATTCACAAACTAGTGTGGCTCAAACTAGACTGAGTAACGTCATAAATCAATTTTGAAAATTATATTACATTATGCGAAATTCATTCTGGCGTTAATATCCAAGGGAGACTATTATTAGATTATTTATAATTAATGTTGCGTAATTAAGTAATAATTGGTAACAATTGTGCGTTGCATTATTTGATTCGGTGGTTAGATGAATTACGAAACATTTGCGGGCTAAATCGATGCGCATTTTCCACAGCGAGTATAAGAATGGTTGATTAATTAGTTTTATTTATTTAGTTTAATATCAGCGCAAACACTTGTCATAAGCGGATTAACGAGATATTGTATTAATTACTGATTCGCCTCTGTATCGAATCAAAAAGTATTTTCGCAATCACTGCTGGCGATTGATAAAATGTTATTGCTCAGTGAATAATGTGCTACGGAATATTTAATATAAACATCATATGATTCCACGTTACAGTGACATTTGATGCCTGACACTGACAGAGCTTTGTGCTCATTACGGTAATTTCGTGTTACATCAGGCGGAATCTTCGCGTGCAGTTTTATTGCTGTTACAGTACCGTGGTGGTATCATCTTTCAGATCAATTATTTGTTCCTTATCTTTCGGTTCAAATTACAATTAAAAATAATTACATTCCCTGCGACTCTAAAGCGTCTTTGTTTAGATAAGAAAGTTTGTGCAGCTGAGACAGAAAAATGCTCGAGATCTTTCCTTTGAAAACTCGGAAATGTAAACTAATGAATTTTATAGTACAGATGATGAGAATATCTTTATTTATCTTTATTTATGTATTGAAAAAATGAATCATATCTGTCTTACACATTTATGTTGAAAATAGGTATATACCTAATTATTGAATTCAGTTATTAACACTTCCGAAAACGTGTAAAAAAAGCTGAATAAAACTGAAAAACGTTAACAACGAGTAATGACAAACGTAAAACATTCGCCAATCGCTTTTAGGTTAAGAGTGATCTTTCGAATTTAACGGTATTGTTTGTGAACACCTGTGGCGCCACCTGTCCCGCCAGCAATATTTACACAACCACTTACTAATCAAAGAAACTTCCTAGTTCATAAATTATAACATTTTCAGCCTCTGCATTCCGCAGGCGATTTTTAACTTAGCTATAGGCATTCAGTTTGACCTGACAGTGATTCACTTTGCGTGTCATTTTTTGAAAAACCCAAGAATACACCGAAACACTTGATTCGACATTTCACTTACGCGTTTTGGTATCCAACAAATTTGCGCCTCGTATCCCTCGCGATCCCGCCCACTTCGTGTGACGCGCTTCATTCTTTCGCTACCAAAAACACAAAACTCGACCGACTTGTCTGATAACGATCGAAACTTTGCAAGCTTTTGGAAAGTTTTCGCGGGAAATGAAAAAGGTGACTCGGATCGGAAAGGGGGTGGCAAAAAGCAAGCAAAACTGTAGATTGTTAGCGGCATCGTCGAGTCGCGGCGAAGTTCAGCGTTATTGATTTCGCGAACAAAGATTGAAATTGGAGTAACATTCGCGAAAATGGCTTACTTGCGAAGTGTTCGCTCGGCGCGACATTAACGAACATTACGACGATACTAAAACTTTCCGACGGCTGGATCGGCGAAACAATCGTCATTACGCTTCAGTTCGCCGCGACAATTGCGACAAAACGTGTACGCCAAAGTCGTGAAAAATGCCGGGAATTTGCTGGTCAAAAATGATTGTCGTCGAGCTAACCGCGCTCGAACTTGATTACGGCCTGGAAACGAAGTTGGTCGCGCACCTGCGAACGGCAATGAACTTCATCGAATTAGACCCATTTCGGCCGTAAACCGATCAATTAGCGCGACTCATATACGACCCGACCGATCCGTAAATCGATCTTCTTTGGGGGCTGATGGCGCACTAAATTCCGACCTCAAATTTTATTTCGTCCGCTGTTGGAGCTTCAATCACGTTTAACCGGGTTACGCCCGGGCTTTTGTTCCTGCGTTAATTCGCCGACGATATTTATCGCGCCAATTGCAATTTTTAGCCATCCATGTCACCACAAGTCATAAACTAATAAACGCCTTTTGCTTCCGTCACGCGGGTTTGCTACGTCCGGAATGGGGTGCGTCGCAAAGATCGGCAAACCAGGAAAAAAAGTCAATCCGCGCGTTTAAACATTCCATATCACGCGATGCAGTTTGTATTCATGCGCGCCGACTCTAAGTCGGCTACGTCCGAAATTGAGTTTTAATACTCAATATTTGATATTCAATTTCGCGCGCAGCTTTTTAGTTGACTTAAATAACTTTTGCCCTTTAACTTTGCCGCGTATGAATTTAATTATTCACTTTCACAGGTTACGTTTTTTTCACGCTTGCGGCATCTGTCAACTCGAGTGTCCGGCTGGTTTCTCTTTTTTCGCGGATTGTAACGCGTATCACTAGGGTCAATGACGTATCGAATTGTTTGCATGAGAGAAAGCGTTGAAAAAATGTGGAAATAAATAAATCGTACTACTAGGAGGATGAAATGTTAGGTTGATACATGAAGTCGATTTTTGAGGCGAAAATTCAATAGAGAAATAACAAAATCGCATAATAACTTATCTCAATGTCATGTCTAAAATGACAAGACACATGATTTTCACATTTGGACCTTTCATCAATTAGGCCTGCAAATATTCGGACATTTAAACTTAAATATGCTCAAATATAATTTTTGCTTAAAAAATTCCATTTACGCGAAAAATATTCAGCATTTCCCAAATATACAAACATCTAATTATTGTCAATGCAATAATTAGAATCTTTTATCTTAATCCGAGATAGTTGCCTTATCTATAAAATAGAGGATTTTCTTTGGGCCGATCCCGGACCCGACCAATGACGTCAGAGTTTAATAAATATCTGCGCTTCTCGTTGGCCCCTACGTTTTCAAAATGGTTGGGGTAACAAGTACAAACTTAATGTTTAAAAATACTTAGCTTGGAAACGCTCTTTTATCTGTCAACGAACATACATGTAACAATTTTTAGATGTTTAAAAGTCGGTGTAATAAATGCTGAGATTTATTACAAACCAAAATATTGATTATTTATTATCAACCAAAATTCAATAATTACGCTTAAAAATTTTTCGCAATTCAACTATTATTTTTATTATTATCGACTTATCGGCAGCGTTGCAATGTTCCTGACACAATTTTGGCCAATAAACCCCAGTAAACTTTCCGTAAAATTTCCACAAGCGTTTCGAATCGAGAGACTATGTAGTTTCGGGCGATAACCCTTGTTCTGGGAATGTTTATACAAACATAATGGAATTGTTACGCAGGCGGGAATAATAATCGCAGGTTAGAAATCAGTCGTTATGACGAGTCGGGTACAAAAGCAGTCGCAGAGATCGTTCGACGTTGGCGCAACGATACCCGTGGCAAAGTTCGGCTTCGAATCCCGACTATTAGATTCGCTCGTGACGATGGAATACATTAGAAGTCGGTAATTGTGTTGTGTACTTCTGTAATTATAAGGACTAAAGCACTCGGAAACGGCGTCTGCACACAGCGAAAAGTGCGCGATAGCTATCGGTATCCGCAGTTCCATCAGAGTTAAATAATAGTAATTTGTCGAGTAATTACTGAAATGCATTCGAGGCATAAAATGCTCGCGCGCGTATCGATATCAAATGCTTTGACTAAATCAATACAACTCATCGTATTGTCGCGTCACCAAAATAACGTTAACTACTGAACTGAAAACTCTAATTGTTTTACGGTTATTGTTTTAATTTTGCGTTATGTTTTTAATTGAACTGGCACAGTCATGTGAATCGCGCAATATAATTGGCGAAATGAACTATAATTGCGTGGACTGGCAATTTTTTACGAAGATAAACAAAAATTCAACTGCCCCGATACTGCTAATTGGAAAGATTTTTTTACAAAATTAAACTTCACGACCAAATCTCTGCGAGGTGTTAATTTAAAAATGTGTTTGCTCGGAAAGAAATGGACACAGTGCATAAATCGTTAAAAAATCCTTTGTTGAAAGGAGATGCGAATTTTATTTCTCTTTGGACGAGGCTGCGTGGATTCATTGCTAAAAGTTGTTCGTAGCACCTATTAACATACAAGCACTTGCCCATTGTATTTGTGCATAAGTTACAAAATTACAAGCACTTGCTGTCTAATTATATACTATTAAACAAGCACAGTTGAAAACATTAATTTATTGCCCTCATAATTGTTTAGCAGTTTCTATTTAACATGTGTTGGAACGAGTTTATTTTGTGTACTTTGACGTGCTTCACGAGATCAAGACTTTCATAAATGTTATACACTGTAATACCAAGCGCGAAACGAGTTTTGGAAAGAAATAAGTGAATAGCTGATTTGAACTTGTATTGCACGGAGATTATTTACACTTCAATCGTAAAAAATCTACTTAGGTTACTGTTTTGTACTTCACGGAATATTTTTACGGCACCTTTCATATGAAATAAAGAATTATTGAAAATGCCGAAAACATAAATTGTCGCCACTATTTATTTCCACGTTTATACTTTATCTTAGTACAACTTTGTTTTTATGTTTTAATTGAGTTTTTAAGCGGATTTTGCCGCCGAAGTCGTTTTTCTCAAATTTCAACCAAAATTGTTTCGTTTTATTTATTATTATCCGTGCTAAGGCGATTTTCGTCTCCGGAAAGGTATATTTAGGATTTCAATTTATAAATGCTGTTATGTAAATAATTTATCCATCCACTTCTTACTTCAGTTCCTCTTCTGATTCGTATTAGAACGGTATTAAAACTAAAATTTTAACTGACGAATTTGACGGCAGAAGCGTATTTTAATATTAAACATATTAATACGACTTCAGATGCGACGTTTTAAATCATTTTCATGTTAGACTGCTTGGTATAAACCTCTTGAGCTGTTATATCGATTATACAATTATAGTATATTACATTACATTATTCCAGTCGTCGTTGTTGACTAAGCAAGACGTTGATGCTACTTTAATGATTAATAAATTATTATAATTACCGAAACATCGTCTCGATTAGATCAAAATTACATCTGTAATTAGTTTGTTGGAGCTGACCAAATCTCTTTGCATCAAATCCTCCCTCCGTCGCGACTTTATGAGATGTACGTAACTACGATACTGATCTCATGAATCATTATACCATGAATAAATCTGATTAATAGTGACGACTAGTTGTAATCAGATTAGAATTTCGATTTAGTTAAATCTGATCCGCTTTTATCGAGATCTTGCCTTACAGTTAATTGTACTCTAGGTCTCTGATTTTCTAGCAATGTCCAATTATATCGTCAAACAAAGCAACCAAACCGCAGACAAGAGATTGTTGAAGTTACTTACTTTATTGAAACCGAAAAAAAATCTCGTTTGCTGAGCAAATTAGATATTGCAAAATTCAGTCCTTCAGTTAATGGTAAATAAGGTAGGAATGGCGTCATCTCGAAATAGTTAGAATTTTATTAAATTTTAGCTGCAGATTGTTCTGTTGTTAGCTGTAATTGGCCAAAATTTCATAAAAATTCACTTCTTGAAATCCGAGATATTTAATAGCGAAATATTAGAAAATGGTATATAGATATACCATATTTGCATTTTATTCCAACTGTGATATCCAATATCAGGGGTTTCGAGAAGACAATTTTCATAAAAATAAATATAAATGACGAGACTAACGCGAACTACGTTAAGTACGTTTTTCATACAATTCAGAAAGTATAAATTCAGAGTATAAATATCAACATTTATTAACATTTATTTAATTGTTTAAATAAAGGTTAATAAACGTGGAAAAATAATTTCTTATGGTACGCGATAAAAGTAAGCTTAGATATCTATATAAAAACACTTTAAATTTAAATAAATAATTCTACTTTGAAAAATAAAAATTATTGAACAATTTTCCTTTTCATTTATTTTTAACCATTTTACCTAAAAAATATATCTATAAGGTACAATAAATCCAACAATAACTCGTCATGTTGGTAAATACTGCTATTTAAATAAATATATCCATATATATATTGGCACCCTAAATATACGGCCCTTTATGCCATTCAGCCTTAAATGAACTTACATTTGAAAATGAAGAAGACAAATTCTACTGGACTGTGGATATTTCAAGTATGTAACTTTATTGTTAATATCGGTTTACATAGGTCAATTAGAAATCGTTAATAGCATAAATGACTTCGTCCATGAAAGTTTATGTGCAGTTTCGATGCTTAGATAAAACGTTATTTATGAAATTGTTGACAAGGTACCTAAGTTTGATAGTTAAATTGCACAGGCTTAAACTTATGTAATAACAATTGAATGTAAATGAATTTAAGGTCACTATCAAGGAGTATGGATAGGGTAGGCAAACAACTTTCTATTGCTCAAATTTACGATTTGATAGCTTTCTATCAAAATTATATTGTCTCTTTCATTACACAACATAACCAAAACCTTGTTGACCCTCACTTACCCCCCCCCCCCAGGGTCAAAATGTCCTGAAGTGTCTTTGTAAAATTCACATCATATGTGAATGATGTGTGTCAAAAATATTCTACATTTGATTGGGAAAAAGTACAGGGTGCGAACTTTCAATCAGGTTTGATTCAATACGAATGTCACCTTGCAGATATTGGATACTGGCGGAGTAATGTAAGTTGTAAAAATACGTGGGGTAACTGAGGGTTAATATATTATTTTTGATGTTGATCAATAATCGAAGATGTACTACACTGAAAAAAATCCGTATAAAATCACATCGGCAGTCGGTGGCATTAAAAAACCCACGTTTAACGGTGTAAAATTACACTCGTAGTGTAATTTTAGACTACATGTGTAATTATATTACACTACCAGCCGTTGTAAAATTACACAAGTTGTGTAAAATATACACTGGACCTACCTAACCAAACTTTTTGAACATCACCAATGTGACAAATTGCAACCCCACAGAATTTTCTCAGACTTTGCAAGACATTTACCGATCGGTCGGACCGACTGGTAGCAACACTGCAACATAACCTCCTAAATATCACTGCGATCTGCAAACTTGAACCAAAATCTGTGAAATTACACCAACATGTGTAAAATTACACCATTAGCGGTGTGATTTTACACCACTAGTGGTGTAAAAGTTGTGTATTTTTACACGGTTTTTTCTCAGTGTACCATTTAAATGGCTGTGGTAGCTATCTAAATGGCTACCATAGCCATTTCGTTTTCTCAGTGTAGTTTCTGGATAACTTTGAATTCGGCTGTGCAACACTAGCTACTTTGACATCTAAAAAGGTTGAAGTTGTTAGTTTTGAACTTTTTTAACTTGTGATAAAGAAAAAAAGTGTCGATTTTGTTAGTTTTTAAAGTAATTTTGATCTGATTGTCCGAAAACTACGGTTTAATCCAATACCCGAACTTGCAGTCGCACACTCTTAGAAATGTGCTATTGTCACAGCAAGAATCTTTCTGTGAGAGAGCGAAAATCGCTTCTTTCACAACATGTAATTCTGGTTGTCTCAAACTGATTTTCATTCTGTGATAGCAAGATAGTCTGTTTGAACTGAATAAGGAGCGGACTGCGCATGCCCGTGCACATAATGAAAATCACATACTTTCTGTAACAAAAAGCACATATAATTATTGTCACAGAATGACATTCATATTCTGACAGTAGTAATCCTTGGAAACAGAAAATCTTGTTGTTACAAACAGAAGATTTCTACGAGTGCATCCGCATACCCAGCGTTGGCCGTACACTTTTGAGTACCTCGCTGCAATATTTTTTTTTTTTCGATTTACCTCTCTTATTGACACTTAGCAAACAACGTGACCAATGTCAGGTTAGGGGCTAAATTACAGTTGAATGTTCAGCAGGACAAAGAACTGCACAAAAGCTGAACGACGAAACCGAAGAAAATGGCCAAAGGGAGAACATTGGCCAAAGCAAAGAAAAAGGCCAAAGGGAGGAAAGTATCCAAAGGGAGGAAAGTGCCAAAATGATGGAAAGTGGTCAAAAGGAGGAAAACGGTCAAAGGGAGGTTAATTGCTCAAGGTCTAAGAGGATTGTCATTCGAAGTATAGAGTCGGTGTCAACGCCCTTTTTCAATCGCCCACAGCGTTTGCCTTCAACGGCGTCTACATTGACATCTCTTCCCGCTTCACTCAAATCATCAATACCAAATCATCAGCAAGAATCAAGTAAATGGTTTTCCGAAAAACATATAGTCAAATATAAAAATAGAACACATTACAACACAATACAACATTTTTTTCGGCACATACATTTTAACGCGTTTTGCTCCTTGAAATTTAATTGTTCTTCCTCAATTTCAAGGAGCAAAACGCGACCGTTACTTGCATTTGAAACGAAAAGTATCGAATCATCGAGGAATTAAATTATAACTCTATCAGCGAGGAATATTATTTAATATTCCTAGAATATTCTTCACTGATAAGGATTTTAGTCCCTTGATGCTTAATAGAACTATTCCCTAAGGAAACATCCATTGAATTGAATCAACGTTGATATGAAAGTTGACTGGATTTCAATTCAATGTTGTGAAATCATTAAATCAACATCGAAATAACGTCTCAATGTCAGGTGTAGTCAGATCAACGTCGGTGCTCAACATTGATTCGATGTTGATTACATTTATACAGCATAAAATGGACGTCGATGCCTAACATCGATTCGACGATTATTTTTACATTTATACGGCGTTGAATCGACATCGATTCAACGCCGATTTGACGTCGATGTAACATTTCTGCGATTCGACATCGATGATGGACATTGGTTCAACCTCTATTTGACAATAGAGGACATCGATTCGATGTCGGTAATCAACATTGATATATCGTTGATTAACATTAATGCGACATCGATTCGATGTCGATGATCAATATCAGGCGTCGAATCAATATTGAATTTTTTCCTATATAATACTCATTTTTCTAGTATAATTTTTCTAGCAGAAATTATTATATACGGGGAAAAAACTCGAGGTCGACTGGACATTGGACTGGATGTCGATTGTCGACGTTAATTCGACGTCTGATTCATATTGATTATCGCGACATCGAATCCATGTCCTGTAATGTCAAATAGAGGATGAATCAATGGGCCTTAGGGTTATATATAATTCCATAACTTAGTACGTAAATTATTTGCAATTTATTTGTAGAAATTCTTATACGAACTTTATGAAACTCTTTATTAATTACTTCTTATCCTAAATCAACGTTACAACACTAAAATGTCATTAACTAAATGATTTAATCGGATAGGATTTTATATAATAATAATATATATTGTAATAGAATTTTTTTGAATTTAAAGCCTTTATGTTCGATTATTCCGATATGGAAAGTGAATTCAATGAAGAGCCCTCGCTAAAAAATGAACAAGGTAAAATATTCTGAAATTTTAATAACATAATTCTATCAAGATCAATAACACCATTGCAATAACTAACAATATGTGACATTCTCTGAGATTGATTTGATTACCACTAATAATGTTTGATGCGATCGACTTGACAAACTCTGAAAAGTTTGTCAAGTATCGAGAAACATCTATCGGTCCTAACTACATGAATTATGAGCGATAGATGTTTCTCGGAGGCATTCAGACATTGCCATAAATTGTCAACGTTTTTTTCTATAAGGAAGGATAAAATTCTTGGGGGTCGTTCATGAAATACGTTCGCGTTATGGAAGGAGGGTAATATTGTGCCAAAGATATTTTACATTGCAGGAAATACTCAAAAAGTCCCGTGTTGTGAACTCCTTCAGATTCCAAAAAAAAAAGGATTTGGGAATCAGTAGGAATTTTGAAACGGAAAATTCTTGTGTGTAAATGGGATATACCGAATGCAGTTCCTGATACAGTTTTCCAAAAGTACCAAGAACTCACCTAGTGGATATATATTGTGGGATCGTAATAGGAAGTTTCCTACATGTCTCGGGAAATTTTCCAGATTGTGTTTTAAAAAATTTCGTAAAACAATCAGGAAATTTCCTAATTAAGGGGACCGTCTGGTAAAATGGCTAAAATCTGAACTATTCGACCGATGTTGATGAAATTTGTTTTGCAAAGAGCTATCAATGGATAGAAAACAAAAGTTAACTCGTTTGTTGCAAAAAAGTTAAAACAAATTATACATGTTTAATAATTAATAAAATATAGGGCATTTTTAAAAAGTTAAAGGTACACAAATTTTCATTCATTTTCAATTTAATTTGCGCCTAAGCGTTCGGAATTCGGTTTTGAACAAATCCCTCATACAGAATTTATATAGCATTTATGGTTTACTGGCATCCACGACTTTATTAAAGAATGTCACAAACAGGCCAAAAATAGGGTTTTATTTCGAGTTTTTTTAATATTAACAGGAATAACTTATTTCAAATTGAACAATCAAAATTCTGTCTGACAAATCTATTCTTTATTAGTTTCTTTCATTTAATGAAAACTACATCAAAATCGGATCTAAATTCATGTATCTTTAACTTTTTTAAGTTAAGAATTTCTGCAAAAAAAGTTTTCCAGATAATGGAGTTAAAAGTAAGAAGTTCCCTGAGTATTTCACAAAATCGATTAAGAAATTTCCTAAATGTAATTGGAATTTGTCCTAATTGTTATAAGGAATTTTAATAACCAAAAAAAAATCTTTATATGTCAATTCGGCATATTTTTAAAATTCATCCGGCACGGAGAATCGAACCCGGGACTCCGCGGTGGAAAGCCTGAGATCTTATCGCTTGGTCGAAGCGGCAAAATCTGACAGCTCGGGATTTTCGGCCATAAATAAATTGTGAATTTAATAAAACATTGGAAATTTAATATAAAAACATTGATTTAATATAATTAAAATCCAGAATTATACGTTTCATGTTTGAAAATGTTTATTTTAATATTTTATTTATTACAAGGATATCAAAATATGAATCTACAGAAGATTCAGAGGAAGAAGAAGAAAAAAAAAGATTATCTTCTTTTGTTTTTGGTTACTAAAATTCCTTACAACAGTTCGGAAATTGTCTAATTGATTTTAAGAAACTCACAATATAACTTAAGAAAGTTCCGATATATATAGGAAATCTACTAGGTTTTGACAAAATCATAATTCGGAAATTTCCTGATTGTTTTTGAAAATTTCGTTTCAGGAACGATTTCAGGAAGTCAATGTTTTCCAATGTTTTGAATTGACATATAAAGAGTTTTTTTGTTTTTAGTTATTAAAATTCCTTATAACAATATAGGACAAATTCCCGATACATGTAGGAAATTTCCTAATTGATTTTGTGAAATTAAAAATTCATATTACAGAAATTCCCTGATATATGTAGGAAATCTCCTAGTAGATTTGGCAAAATCTTAATTCGGAAATTTCCTAATTATTTTACGAAATGTCTTAATACACAAACGGGAAAGTTCCCCGATACATATCCCACACGGTCGAAAATATATTTCTAAAATATAAACATAAATATATAAATTTTTGCCGCAAAAAATATATGTTCAATATATTTAAAAAATATAAAATGTATTTTAAATATATATAATATATAAATGTATATATATTTTTATATATATTTCACTGCTAATATGCAATAAATATATATAAAATATTTACGAATTATACAATTTTTTGCCGAAATATATTTTATATATTTAGACATATATTTTCCGAATATATTTTCGTCCGTGTGGGATAGGAAACTTTCAAATACGATCCCACATTATATATCCACTAGGTCAGTTCCTGATACTTTTGGAAAACTTCCGAAATGTATTCGGTATATCCCGTTTACATACAAGAATTTCCCGTTTCAAAATTCCTACTGATTCCTAAATACTTTTGTTCTTTTCGGAATCTGTAGGAATTCACAACACAGGATATTACAGTGATAGGAGGGGGGTATAATCTTGGCTAATTCTGCGAACTTATTTTATGGATGGTTCCTTATAAATTTATTTACAAAACAATTGAGTAACCCACATGGAAAAAATATATTTGCAAAATATATGTAAAAATATATGCGTATATATTTGTATGCAAATATATACGCCTAACTATATATTTGCAAATAGTTATATATTTTGTATATATTTTCTGTATATATGTATGTAAAATATTAATGAATAATAATAATAATAATAATAATAATAATAATAATAATAATAATAATAATAATAATATATCAATTTTTCGGGAGTCCTGGGCTTTACCCGTAATGGACTATCCAC
>JABFPB010000219.1:0-48324 GCA_022817645.1 Ceratoteleas bidentatus
ACTCGGCTTCGCCTCGTGCTACAATACACTCGTCGGGAATCGCCTATTTCCCGCCCTAGTTGCGTAATATACTATTTAAGTTATAATTTGGTAATTTATTAAACCAATAGCTAAAGACATTTGTTGTACTTTTGTCATATTATGCTATGAAAATTAATTGAAAAATTTGTATTTACAGATATTATTAGTTAACAAGCAATATAATTTTTGTTGTTTAAAACTCAAATTATTAGAAATGGAAAATCATCAGAATTAGAATTTTCGAGAATTAGTTTAAATGTTTGAAAATGGTATTATAAGTAAACACTGATTTCTTGTGCAGTTCATAATTAATTGCTCATTGAATGACTATCGTTCTTGCAGATAAAAGTGTTTGATACTTATTGAAGATGTCGGAAAAAGTAAACAATTCGCGTACAATTAAATACAAATAAATGGCTAATCTGCTTTTGATTAGTGTAGCGTTTTTTGTATGCAACATTATTTTTTAATAATGACGAATAAATATGAAAAGCCACGCGAATTTCACGTGATACCAATGAATGCTACAACTGAGCACAGTAGATTGTCGAATATTCGTTACCAATGAATCAATATATGTTGGCCGAAAAAAAGCTCCGCTGCTGATGGACTGTAAAATAAATTTTGTATTTGTCACTCTTTTTATTGTCACCCAATTTATGATCAGGAAATGATACTGTTTTTCAAAGTGTATTGCCAGACGTTTTTCTGCACGATTTCATTTAAAGGAATCAAATTAATGTAGCACAAAATATTATACAATTTATGTGAAACAATAATAACGTTCGTAATGGATAATTATCATTAAGCTTTAAAGATTGTGCATAAACAGAATTAACATTAAATTAATGAAGAAAGGATTCGACAACATTATCTAAACGAGATAAACCCTGTACCTTTTAATGACAACTAACAATTAACAGCACATTAGCACTACTAAATCTCTCAATAATGAGGATGATTACGGGAAATTAAAGAAAAAAACTGATATGAATTCTAAATTTAGCAAGCCAATATAAACATGCCAAATATATCTCACGATACACTTTAAAAAATTACCATTTTTTATTGAATGATATTTGAAAAATTGTACACCAGATATTCATACTATTCTATTATAATTAGGATTAACTTTAAATAAATCTACTCATTACACCGTTCAGCTAATCCGTCCACTTACTTGTGTAATCCAGTTCACATGTCATCTGGCTAACGATTAAAATATTGATTAGCCAGCCGTTTAAATTCGTTAGCATCCCAGCTCTTTCTTTATTTTCTTAACTACTATTTGATTTGACAGTTATAAGCATCAAATTACGAAATAATAGAACCTAACCCTCTCTACTTTGACGTGACGTTTACTTTACCCTAAGCGAATAAAGTGGCATATCAAGCATAAACTAATTGGATCCAGCCAGATTCAATCAACAATTTTCCCCACTATCTCTTTTACTTTCTACCGAATATTTTGTCATTATTATGATATCGACTATTCTGCATCAAATTATTCACCGTAAATCGTGATTTAGGTAAGTCTCATTTTTAACTAGTCTCACTAATTTGATTTGCATTGAATAATTTGATTATTTTCAACGACGAACCGATTAAAATGTACAATCCCCTTCGAAACTTACGTCAAAACTTACGTCAAAAAGCGACTAATCCAACAAGACCTTATGCACCTTTGCGGCTCATCGCACTTATCGTCATCTCGCGCGATAAATCGAATTTCACTTTCGCCATTTATCTCCCCTTAAGCCACGTGCAGATAGAAAGAAGCGTATCATCCAGTCGATTCGTGAACGCGGAACATCAACGTCTTACATGTATCTGGGTTATTCTGTTCAAAAATTCGATCTCGCTTCGACCCATCGACCTTTTGATATTGTTATCGTCGTCCTTGTTCGTAAAACTGTGGTCGACAAAAACTGACGCAACGAATTTGTTTGGGCGTATTTTTTATCGTCGCCGCGTTAACGCACAAAAGCTTTTCGAAAGTCTTTTGTCTTGTGCAACCCTTCGAGAATCATCGAAATAAGCTATATGATACCACAGTTAGATCCGCGTACAACAAACTGTTACACTGTAAAGGCGAATCAGGTTGCAGTATGCATATTTTCTTGTAATTAGGCTTCTAAAAATTATTCTAAATGTTAGGAATAATGTTTACATATAAAGAAAATTAAAAAAACAGAGTTTACATGCCTCATTTTATTAAATATACCCTAATGAACCAACCAAAAAAATCTAAAATTGTTTAATCTGCTAGGAATTGACGTATTTTTCCATTGAGCATTTTCACTCTGCAACTAATAACCTTTAGACAATATCTGTTAACCAGAACTCTTACGCAATATTCAAAGGGATTTTCTGGTTATGGTTGCTAGATTCCAACTTCGTCAAGTGGCCATTTTTCAGAGTGTACAAATCGTCGACGATTAATTGATCGAGTTTCCGAAATATTTCTCGAGCTGTCCGAGCTATCATCCTCGCGATTCTTTGATATTTCCCGGAGACACGTCGTTGTTGTGTTGGTCTTCTCACAGTCGTCGAGAGATTCCTCCCTCGTGGACAGGACGGGGGCATTAAGGATTGTATTAATCAAAGACTGTCAGCGCGACAAAGACCGACACGTATTCGTCGGCGCGCGTAAACGAAGGGCGAGGGGAGACGAGGGAGGTGGGCCGGAAGCCAGAAAGTCGCGCAAGAGCCACGACACGGATTGTCGGCTCGCTGGATCTGCCGATGACGTCGAGAAATGAGGCAAAAACCGCCCGGCAGACCGACGGGCTCCGCATTTTTTCGCCGCGCCGAAAACGTGTGGGAAAAAGGCCAACAAAAACGACACCAAAATACCGAGCTTTGGAAACGCGACAACAATCTCGCTGAGTATTTTCATTTATTAGACGTGCGAATCGGTCGCCGAAGGGAAAAAGTCGTAAAATAAACAGGTTTTGCAGAGTTGTGTCTCGGAAGTCGGTCTTTTCGGTAAACGTCATTTCATTACATCACAGAAGCAACGACTGGTTGATGTGAATGCATCTTGTCAGTTTATTAGTAAAAATTCACATTGTCAAAATTTGATATAATACGAAATTGCGATAGTTTCGAAACATTGGAATGGAAGACTCGTTACAATAAAGAATTATCGCAAGTACACCGAGAAGTCATTTTGAATTTGTATAAATTAGATGAAATATTCATAATCAGTAATGTTAAAATTCTTACGAATATGAATTTCATAGAAAAAATCAAAGTTTAAGATTTTTGCTCCGCCTTCTTGGATCTGTGATGTTGAATTTGAACGTGTAGATGAAAAATTCATTATCGGTAACGTCAAAACCTTACTTAAATGAAATTCATAGAAAAGATTCGGCATTATGATTTCAAAAAACTGGATAACAGATTTACAATTACCAACTCAAAAAACTCGTGCCAGAACGTTCGGTAAGTGAAATTTATTGAACTCAATCGTCATAATCGTAGCAATAATGAAAAGCAACCATTTTTAAGTTTGATCGGCCAATCTTCAAGGTCTATAGTCGCAAGATTTTGGTTTTTTTAAATTGTCGCTATTCAATGTCGATGTGAAAATATTTAACTTTTAAACAATATTCACAAAAAATGGGATTTTTTTCAAAAAAATCAATCGTCACGTTTTTGGATCGAAGTTTGACCAATTTCGTCAGCGGATTCTGAAAGTACTCAAAATGTCCTATAAGAAATACTTTATTGCGAATATTTTCAAACAAATTTTAACAGAAAATATGAACGCAGAAATACGCCGTCCAATTCCATTCTTTCAGGACTTATAGGTTAAAGAGAGCTCAGACCTATTGGACCCGTGCAGAATCTGTTGAAATCGACATATGTGCTTTAAAGAGTAAAAAAGCAGTTGACCTAATAAACAAAATAGATTTTCGACTAGTTACGTAACTGCAATCCAAAAGGTGTCGTGTCACGTCCGAATCCGATGTCCCCCGGACCGCGAAATCACCCGTACGAATCCTCGGGCTTGACGTCACACTTAATGCCGGATCGGCGCAACTTGGGCGAAAAAAGGCGGCCGAGCTGAAATCCCCTGTCATACAATTAAAGCGCGCGATAAGATCGCGGGTCGGTTGACCCTCGGCCTGCGAAATTTAAAGCGCGCGATACGCATCGGTTTGGCGAATCAAAGACTAATACCCGCGCTGAAATAAACGAACAAAAGTCGCGACTCGCGTGTACGCGGCGTATTATCTCTGTAATCTCGGTATCCGTCCCGAAGCTACCGTGATACGATTCGCTCGATCTATCCAATTTATATATACAGCCAATGCCGTCTGGTTTTATTGGTCGTCGGGCTCGATTATAATAGCAGCGCGGGCCTAAATGGCCCTTGTTCAACAACCCTCAAGTATTTCCAATATCCTGCAGGGGATTCATCTCGGCGGCCTTCCCTCCCCCCTTTAGTACCTTCACCTTCAGAACCCTTCTCCCGCGATCGCAGTTCATTCATGCGTCCGCCAGCTCTTGGTGCCGAGGACCTCATTACGCCTGGTGAATGGACCCCACTCCGCGCCGACGTGCCATCTGGTGCCCTTCGAGGCGAAGCGCCGCGTGCAAAATATCGCGGGCAAATCAGCGGACGCGCGTACGCGAGGTGTTTCGTGCGAGGCCGAGATGAAAAGATTTCTTCGGAGGAAATAAGTGTCTCGGGCATCCTCGCCGGTGATTGCAGCCGCGGAATTAGAACAAACCTTGATGAGGCGGCGCGATTTTGCTCGTAGCTGAATTTATTACGAGGTTGCTGGAATCAGCGCCAATTAGGCGGTTGTTCGAGGGGAGATTCGGTTGATTATGATCGCGATCCAGTTATTAGGTTTCACGAGTATGATTTTGTCGAAATTTCAGCAAAATCGGTAATGTTGTCGCGGTGTAACTTTCGAAAAAGTGGCTTTTTTCCGCTTTACCATGTCAAAAGCGAGAATATTCAAAAATTATTTTCTCCGAAACGGCCCGCACAGAGCAGATCTGGTTGGCATTTGGAAGGCAGAATTGGGGAATGTGGAGATTATGAACGATAATAGATGGTTGGTGGCAGAGGAATTTTTTCAAGTATGTTAGACTTCTCTGTTTGGTGCTGCACGTGTGCCATGTTGAAATCGGACCACTTATCACATTGTCTCGACCATCGTTGGAGATAACCCCGAGATCTGTATTCAATTATAGACCACTTGCACTCATTACATGAAATTAAAGTAAGATTTATCAAACGAGCAGAGATACTGACATTTTGGGAGCCTCATTTAGAAAGTGTATTCAAGATCACGGCATGGATGAACGATAAACTGTGGCTTTTTGGTGGTTACATTTGGTGGTTACAGAGGAAAGACATGTTCCGTAAGAATGCCAAGGTTGAGAATCAAAACTTGAGACAAAGATAAATGCCAAGGCTACAGACTGACTTGAGTTGAATTGGGAGAAAGAATTGCATTTAAAAATCTACTGCAAATGTATGATTTTACACATCCAGAAAAAAGTGCAATTTTTACAATAAGTCAACATTGAGTCATAATTTCGTGCCGTTTCTAAGTATTGTAAACGCACTCATTACCTGTTTGATAATAAGTCATCTATATTTTGAAAGAGTACATTTATTTCATTACTGTGTATCTTCGTGCAGGTAAAATAAATGTAAGTATTCGAATGTACTTTTTGCGCCGCAGGCAATTTCATCCAAATTACAGTCATTTGATTCTAATTTCAGAAAACGAACGGAAACATTGTAATGGGAAAGGGTCAATTGATTTAGCTATAAATATGTCTTTATTGATGCACTGATGGCGAGGAATAATTTTTCTTATACATTACATTATTGACGTCGTTACTATGTAATTGCACAGATCATAAGATAAAACAGTACTCCCGTCACAATTGACATTCGAAGAATTCTCTTTTACTACCATCCGCCATACTGCAGTTTTTCAAATCGACTTCAAACCCTCGCTTGTTTTCATCTGTTTACGACTAATTATCCCCGTAAAGTTCTAAACCCAAACAAAAGCAAACAACCTCAGTTCAAGACCGAAACACTACACCCTTCTTACTGCCTCCACAATATCCTGAAATTCCACCAGCACTTTGAAAAATCATCCACTTTACACTTCTAAACGATTGTTTTTACAATCGGTACCAGCAAAGACGGAATTCCCAAAACACCTAAACCTTTTCATCCCTAACACTTTCTCCACCGCAGAACCCAAACAAATAATATCCCAAGCATGTCCTAAACTCAAAGGGCAAATGTAAACATCGTAGCAAACAAAAGATACAAACAATACCTCTTCATCTTTTCCTTTTCGACGGTCGTATTTTTGTCCCAAAACGGTATTTGCTTTCCATCCAACACCATTTTTCCTCCTGTAGTAACCTTCAGTGAGACATAAACTCGCACAGCTTATCGTCGATCTCCGGGCTGTTTGCCGAACAGTGCGCGCTACCTTTTTCGTCATTAGTCGGCTGATTCCGCTGCAAAGAAGCGAATATCATTAGGTCCGCTTGATTCCCGCGATTTGATCTTACAACCTCGGGGCATTACACGCAGCAGCAACAAACGATGATAACGACAAAAACAGCATGATTACAAAGTGTTCGATCATTTATTAGCCAAACGCGGTAATCCGCGCACGTCGAAGCGGCGGCGCAGGGATCGCGACGCTTAACGGTAATGGCGATGTTTAGCGCAGAGGCCTGAGGCTAGCGGGGAATTCGTGACCCTTTCGCGCAGTTCCCGACCTCGTCCTCTTCCGAGTATCTCCTTTAGCAGAGGCTTCAGCCGAACGGCACTGCCACCGGCAACACATCGCCAATCAATTTCCCGGTTCTGCGAAAGCGCGCTCGCACGCTTCTGGTGCGCATTACGCAATCCGAAGGCGGCTTCCTGTTCGACGCCGAATCCCGCCGGGCCATCCTCGTGACCCATTTCCCCGGAAACAAAGTCGCTGGCTCATTATCATGCCGGCATTCCGGGCCGATTATTCGGCGACGCCGACCGATCGTTGGCTCATTTTGGGCTGATTATAGAGACGGCACGATAATTTCGCCAAATTCCGGGACGGAATGTAAATCACGAGGTTCGATGGCTCCTGCGGGAAGTCAACTTTGCGCAAGGCGTTTGAGTGACAGGTCGCTGGGATGAATCATACGTAAGTGGCCGTCCCTCAAATTGCTGCCTCCGAAGATATTTGGGATGAAGGAAGTGTGGGTTTTGAGGGAGACACCTTATGTTGTTGGAGAAGGCATTTTGAGACGGAATTGTAATTTGTAACTGGGCTGGAATGAAAATTCGAAGTTAACTACTTTGGAGTTTTTTTCAACTAATGGTCTGAGTTCAATAAAATGGCGCTATGAAGTCTTTGATTTATGTAGGTTCCGAAGTCTTGGAATAAAATGTTTTCGAAGGTTTGGAAGTTTGTAACATGTTGAATTTCAAAAATACTGAATTTATTAGTTCACAGGTCGGCCGTCTTGCGGGCATCATTGAAGTAAAAATTTCAGGCAAATTGAATACTTTTTCGCGGCGCAATGACCGAAAAAACGGAATTTTCGATTTTTAACATTTCAAAAACGAGAATTTTCAAAAAATGTTTCTCCGAAACGGTCCGCACGATTCCGACGAAATCGTACGGACAAATCTACAAAGGTTGAAGTTTTCTAAATATTGTCTAACTCCTTTGACTTGTGTCAGGAAAGAAGTGCAATTTTTATCAATTTAGTTATTTTTTAAACAATTTTACCAATTTGTTTACATTCAGTTCAATACTTCGAAGAAATGTTAAACGAAACTCATTTTCGAAAACATTACTTTAAAGATTTGGTGAAATAACATCCCTACTTTGGAAATGCTATTGTGATGTTGGGATAAGGTCAGAAGGTACTGAGTGAAAGGCATTCGGGAGCTACTTGCGGTAAGAGGGTAACAGGTATCTAAAACAATTGAATTTTTCAAATTGGGTTTCTCTGATCCATTTACCTGTTAATAAACATATTATTATTTAGCTAAGAGAAAAACAAAGATATTTTCAGGTGCAGCTAACTGTTTGCACGAGTAAAGTTACCTGTTTAGAGTGAAAGTGTAAATTATGGGTATTTATGATGGGCGATTGTTCTACCAGATGGATTTGTTTCTGGTGTTTACAATCCTGGTGTGCCTAAAAGGGTAAAAGAACACGAGATATGATAATCTTTACGTGAGTTGTACAGCTCTTCTGTCACGTACAACATTGCCTATCTTGAAACTACACGTACTGTTGACACTTGCAACTAATTCATTCTAAATATATCACCTTTTATCTAAGCCTTTTATCTTCCTTCCATATAATCCGTTATTCCAAAATATTTGAACCTACATACGAAACATCTCTTCTAACGAGCTTCAAGATTGATTCATGAGTCGTTCTTCGTAACATATCCATCAATTGAACAGATCCTTAAATGGTATATAAACGATTATCATTTCCCGATTTTGCAATAAGACCCATAACGATCAAAGTATCGATTTTTCAAACGATTGCTCGAAACTCTAAAGCTTGAAGACGATGGTGTCACGTTTATTTTTTATCACGAAAACATTAATTACTCGCGTCTCACTTCACGTCTGATCTCACGATCGACAATTAATCACTCCAGGAAATCATATGAGCATAATCCATGCGTCTCCGTCAAATGGTAAGTATCGGGAACGTTTATCGGGTGACGCGCGGCTCTATCGCCGAGTGACCTTCGACCTTAATGCCTGGCCCTTTGCAACTTTATCTCGGAACCTTTTCGGCCACGACGATATATCTTTCCGCTGTGTACTTCAAAGCTGCGGGAAAAATGTTTCGCAACATTCGATGTCGATTATCGTCGTCGCGCGCTCTTTCCCTCGGTTCGTCCATCGCTTTGATGCGCTTTCCTGTTTTCCGTGAAGATCGTTAGTCACGTGACGTGCAGGAAAATGCAATGGGACCGGCGTTTTCTGGAATCGAAGAGCGCAATTATTATGTTGTTAATGGCTCAGGTGTACGCGGAAAAAGTAATTTTGTTGGTTCAGGGAAATTTTGTTCTTTAATCGATATTTGGTCGTTTTGTGTTTCATTCGATTTTTAATGAATGTAATTTATACTTTTGGGGAGATTAGAGATGGCTGTAGGTGAAAGACAAGCGGTTTTCGGCGAACGATTCTTTGGAGGAACTACTTTCTTGGAATTTTTTATGTTGTCTGTCAAAACTTGCACGAAGTGTTTGATGGCAAGTTACTTTTAGTGATTAGAATAGAAATTGAAAAAAAATAGTGAACAATAATAGTTTCAGGAAAAATAAATTGTGTCTTTGTTCAAATAATAAAAAAATGGTTTTACCCCTGGTGGGACTCGAACCCACAATCCCCGGTTTAGGAGACCGATGCCTTATCCATTAGGCCACAGGAAAAATAAATTGTGCCTTTGTTCAAATAATAAAAAAATGGATTTACCCCTGGTGGGACTCGAACCCACAATCCCCGGTTTAGGAGACCGATGCCTTATCCATTAGGCCACAGGGGCGGTTGAAAGAGAAATGTGAAAAGAAAATTTTGTTGATAACAGCTGTAGTATTCCTTATCTCAGTAAATTGCACTTGTGATGCTTTCGTTCGAGATTATATGTATCGAACATTAATATACATTATGTTAAATCAACATGTTTGAAGACTTGAGTATACAAACAGAAATTAAAAAAACACTGTCTAACCTTCTTATCGAAGTCTTTCATGCTTTATTTTTGGTTGTTTATGTTTGCTGCCTTTCCTGAATTCGGGATAAATATATATCTAAAAATGAAAACATTTGTCATTCAATTAAAACAAAAATGTATTATATCAGTATTTAATCAATTATTGACTTGACAATTTTTTTCAGTATGAGGATTGACTTGGTCAATTTTCATACTGACAAAATACGAAAATCAAAGATTACCCCTGAATGATCCTCTTATATTTAAAAGTTACCATTGTTCCGATGAGATTACCATTTTATACTGAAAATTGTTATAATTTTTGTAATTAATTGAAAATCAGTATTAAAAATGTAAACGTAATGAAATTTTACCATAATAAATGTATTAAAAACTAGACTGTTTAAAACTTCAGTGGAAACCTATAAATGCAAAATTATAGATTACGTAAAGTATTGTCCACATTTAAAAATGTTTATTTAGATATACTGGTGTTGTTATTATTATTATGTAACTCATAAATGTCCAACTAAACAATAAAAAAATTCTATAAAAACAAAAATGCGTAAGTAAAGTCCAATAGTACAGGATAAATTAGCGTTAATTGTTTTGATTGTTTATTAGGTATGTTTTACAATTGTTTATGTAACAAAAAATGGGTTTACCCCTGGTGGGACTCGAACCCACAATCCCCGGTTTAGGAGACCGATGCCTTATCCATTAGGCCACAGGGGCAGATGCTGTTTCGGGAGAAAATTTGCCAGTGGGTCATGCGACGTAATTCACATTATAATTATGTTCGCAAAAATCTGTATCTTATTAGCTCAGTAAATACCTTGAGTTAATTATGAAATCATATTCCTTACGACGAATAATTAATTAATTAATTTCTCATTTTTCATTTAAACAGTTAAATAATTACATAAAAAATTAAAACTGCAATAATTCATTTTCGTCGAATCAGAAAACTAAATTCCATAAATGCATTTACTATATATTCTAATTATTAACGTCGTTACTAAAATTACGTACATTTGTTTAAAACGCGATTGACAAAAAAACACAGTGAATTAATAACGAAATAATCCGTTTCCGTTTATCGTCTCATTTCAACGAATAATTGAACCGGCAATTCTATCGCAAACTGTCTTTCGACTGGAATTGATCAAACGCAACGTGCAATTCCGAAGTCTGCGCCTTAATTATCCGCGCCGCGTATCTGCTATAAAGTTTGTTACACGCAACTGACACTCGCTACGAATTCTTTTCGCTGAACACTCTTACAACTTCTCTCAAAATAATTAATTTTGAGAGAAGCGTATTGTCTTTTCACTGATCCTAAGTTTGTAATAACCATGTTCTTTTTGTTACAAACCTGATTTATTTTAGGAAACCTTCGATTGCGATTGATAATAAATATTTGATTTATTAGAATTTAGTTATAATAATTGAAATTTAATAATAAAATAAAAAAATTTAATAAAAAGTTAAAAAGTTTTAATAACTTTATTTAACGTTTATTTGTCTATTTGTTATTATTTTAACATTTTCTCATGTGCCAATCGGATATTTTAAAAAGAGAGTATCAACTAAGTGTTGCTGTGTTTCAATATCAATATTTCAGTCGCTTCGGCTGAACCGATCTCGCGAAACATGCCAACCGCGGGATTAGAACGAGAGGTCCGTGTGTTTTGCGGTCGCGAATCGATCCTGAGAAATCGCGCGGCGCACACTGTGGCTTCGAAAATGACGGTCCCAAGAAAACTGGCAAATTACAAAACGGCGAACGGAATGTTCGATTATTGCGGCACGTCCGGAAGCCGTCGCGCGGAAATGCGCGTTTATCGGATCTCTTTACAGCCGAATCTCGTTACTTTCGCGGAGAGGAAAAGTGAATCGATGTCGGTGCCGTTATCAGCGATGATTCGACAAACCGCTTCGTTAGTCTTATCGCGATCGAACGTTTCATGAATATTTTGCGCGGGGCACAACGTCGCGTGGCACGATAAAACCTCGTGTTCCCAATTACGTTTTTTTCGCCTGTTACTCCCCCGCTTTTTTTCTCGGCGTCGCTTATTTACTTACTCAACAGAGCGATATCAATCGTCCCGAGTCACACGAGTGCCGCTTACAAAAGTCACGGCTTTTTTCATGGCGACGCTCGTTTTCGAAATTGAAAAATCACGCTTTTTGCGCCAACCCCGCTGTATCGATCACTTTTTGCGCGACTTTTTCGAGATGAAATTATTTTACGCGATTATTGCAATGGTTTAATTGTTGAATTAAACCATTGCAATAATCATTGAATTAAACTACTGAGAATTTTTTTTTTATTTCAAAAAATGTTTCATATCAACTTTAAGAATTTATGTGCCATTTCAAGCCATACATGAAATTATCTATATTCTATCTTAATTTCCATAAGTGAATATTCACTTAGAACAAATTATTTTTCACTCAGAATAAGGGAAATTGGACTTATTAATATTTTTTAATTTCTTGTAAATGGTTTCTACCTATTATCCTAACTTTTATTATTATTCCTGGCTTCATTTTTTAACTACATTATGTTCTTTTTATTAATAAGTGAATAACTTATTCGAATAAGTGTTGATGTTTTATTACTTTATGTCAGATACATTTCAGCTGATTCGATGCATTGTCCTGAATGTTAGAATGACTTTATTTTGCAAGAGAAATAAAAAGGTAAGAAAATAAGTAATTATCAAAATAAAAATTCGCAGTGCTCCGCCGAATAACTTTTATAATAACGTTGAATGACTCTTAAAACTCAAGTTGAGTCGTCATAAAGTTACGAACATTATTTTATCTTTATTTGCGTTAATGTCGCAAGATTTTTAGTGTCAATTATGTACAATTTTCTTTTTCCTTCGACCTACTTAAGGCTGAAATATTTGAGCGAGTTTAACGAGGTCAACACTGGCGACGCTTTGCGTTCGGTTTACAGACATTCAGTTCGAAAAAATGAATTTGGATTAATCTTGGCAATCCTGTGGATAGTATTTTTATGCTCTAACATTAAAGTAGATTTGTAAACTATTTATGACTTGTAGGTAATCTTTAATTGTCCTTTTAACGTCATCCATACAACGTTATCAATCAGAAATTTCATTGCATATCAGGATAGCATTCATCGCAATCAGTGAAAGCATATTATAAAATAACTTGTTGCATAGAATATCCGTTTAATTAGACCTCTCTTGATTACATTTTATGACCCCGATGATCGTGAATACCTGGGATATTATGTACCTGTCGTAACTGTTTCCATCAAGATGTTCTTTGTAGAAAAAAATGTTGCAGAAATCTAAGTTGATTAATGTGCACGAAATTTAGTTACAACATTGGAAAAATGTATTTGTCATGAATAAACTGGGTAAGAATTGTAAACATGAGAAATCCGGGAACATTTGTTTTTATAGTATCCCAAGTTATAATACACCGAAACCAGTGCAAATTACAGTTACACTGATGATATTTTTTGACATTAATTTAAGATTATTACATTAGATTAGAGTACCTTTATGTCGTATCGAAATTATCACTGAATAATGACAAAAGACAATGTGAAAATAATGTTACAGTAAATTTCACTCTGGTCCTTTTATTAATACCAACTTTTTTACAGACCAAGTCTGAAATGAATATTCTTCAGTCTTTTAAATAACTTGAGCTTGTTACAGAAATGCCAAGAAGTTCAAATATGTATTCTAAAAAACTTCCCGAAGATGAATAAATAACAATTTACTGACACTGATATTCCTTTTTGTACATCCAAAATGCAGTTTGAAGTTGTAACCTAACGCCACTTCGACATTTCGTTCCCCACAAGTACATTCACAAAAATGGCTTTGAATGAAAAAGATTCCTTTTTTCACAAAACGATTAACTTTCAATCAGTTTTAATGAAAACGATTCATTTTCTTTTCTGCCAAATGATTCCTTTTGTGACAAAAATCTTAAAAAAATCTTTTTTTCACGCTGGAAATTCTGTAACCGAAATTAACGTGTAATTTTTCTTGTTTATTTTACATGAAAAAAATGATGCGGCCAAATTCCTGAAAAACAATATGAAAAAACGTTAGCACAATAATTACATGAATTTCATGTTAATCCAGCATGACATTTTCCTCGGTGTGCATCCGACAAAATTTCACCAATTACTCTCAAGCTGAACAAAATTTGACCCCCATGACATTAGTTTCGAAAAATAAGCAAGCCATAAAAATCTACACTCTCCCTCAGTTTCATAATATTGCTACATTTTGGCGTCATGTAGCCTGCAAAGCGTTTCGTCTGGCGTATTTTCTCGTAACTAGTTTGCTCGTGGCATGTAAGCCGCGCGATGTCTTATAGTGAGACGTAAGACTTGTTTTTCGATAGTGACGTGAGTTTATTGATATTACACGATTATTCGCGCTTCGAAACTGCTTCTGCCTTTCGTACTTGGGGCAGATGAAGGAACTCGTGTAATATAATAACGCGGTAGCCGCGGAAATTAAAGCCGCTACTGATTACCTTTATAATGGCCATCAGACCGCGTGTATTCGCCGGCCGCGTGTGATTACATATAATATACAAGTATAGCGCGGGACGGGCAAAGTGGCAAAGTACTTTCTGATGCGGCCATCTTCTTGCCACTGATGAACCCAGGAGGTCGTTGCGAAATAAGTGAATAATTATTCACCGCACATACCAATCGCCGCCGCGACACTTTCGCCGCCAATAACGCTCGAATTTCGACTAAATTATGGCAATCTCGTCGGCGCGGGACATCAGCCAGGCCTGTAATTGAAACATCAATATACTTAGCCGTGCTTTTTGGCCGATTGCAACTTCTGATTATACGATGCAATGAAAAATGGCGTTTTTGCCGGTGCGCGCGATGCGTTTCAATTTCGCGCGTGAAATTTAATTTCTTCGCAGCTACGATAAAAGTGCCGTAATGAACGGCGCGCAGTATTTAAGCAATTGAATTCGACTCGTTACGCGAAATTGGATTCGAAGATTAATTGTGAGAAGGGCAAGCCGGGTTCCGCGTTTTTGCCGGCTACTGATTTGATGGAAAAAGTCTGCTGGAATAAATATCATCGCCGGACACGTGTGACCCGATTGAAAAATTAATTCGGTTTCGCATTTTGAATGAAGTAAGGCCCGTTATAAAACGCCGCGGAGAATGTGTATTCGACGTTATTTTTAGACTCGGCATATTTCCCCAGTCAATTGGACCGAAAATTTATGTGACTTTTTCGTCATAATTAAGACAGAAAATATGTTCGGTTTAAGGTTAAGTGATCAATAAAATGACATGTTTATGCATAGGCTTGGGTACGATGATTGTTGGTTGTTTGCGCCTCGACGGAAACGGGAAATTATTTAATTTTCAGTTTATTGAAATTCATTCGGCCCCGTAAAATGGGTTTAGAAAATTGCGTGCCGATTAGCATAATACATAATGGAAAAATAGATTCAAATTGGAATAGGAATTTACAAGTTGTGTGATTTTTCAAATCGAACGCGATGCTTACGTACTGAATGTAAATGAACATTTACGGAGTAATGTTCACGGGTATCTGCATAACGATAGGAATATTTCCAGCGGATATAATTCGAACGATATAAAATTACAAACGCATATCTGTAATCAGTGATAATGACGCAAATAGTGCCAACATTGTGAATGGTAATGAAAATGTTACCACTTTTTATCTTTTCACATTGTGAAATGGCATTTTACCTCGTAAAACAGTTTTGAAATTGCACACGAAGTAGTTCATCCTTGTAGCAACCTACAATCTGACAATTACAATTAAATGTCAGTTGAGTCATTTACAAATCTCTACAGCTGATTTCATTTGATTAAACACTATTGTCAAAATATAACATATTGTCAAAATGTTATATTTTGACATATCTCAGTACATATAAACATCGCGAATTCAGGCCTGAAGACCCACGTGAATGTGAAAGAAATGTTTGCTGATTGCATGAGAAATAAATAGATCAGAGGCGGACTTTTCGTGGATCTTGAATCCTCTTGGTCATAATTCCTCACCTAATGATATTAAAAATAACAACTCAGTGAAAATTTCAATTAAACATAGCACTGTCAAAATTATATTTCTTGTAACGAAATATGAAAAATCTAAGAGTATACTCAACGAAATCAGCCATATTCACACATGTCAGCCAAGACCATCGAAATAAGTTCTCCACTCCACAACAAACAAAAAAAACCCAGCTATCGAGGTGATAAACTGTAATCCTCTTAACGCCTCAATTAAAACATCGACATCTTAAGCACTACATACGCTGAAACCGCGTCGTAAAGTGAACGAAGCGAACTGAACCAGTGTCGGTTCGCGGTGATTTGAACTTGCGCTTATTTCGCGCGTCGCCGTAAATCAAAGGGCAGTGAAAAAAGGCGCAAGTCCGGCCGTACCGGCGGGTAATTAAATTCGCTTAATCTCTCAATAAGATCGCCATAATACGATTTTAATTCAGCCGCGGTCGCGCGCGCTCGCGCGGGGTTGAATGAAATGAATTAATGAATGATAAACATATCAATGAGAAAATAACGATCGCGGCCGATGCAATCGGGGATGGGCGGAATAATATCTCGGCGTTTCCTGCGTACTTTTGCATTAATTCAATTCAAGCGCGCGCACCGATTTCGCGTCATGTTTATTCATCGCGCTAAATAGCGGAGGCATTTTCGCGCGCTGACGTGTTCGCGCGTATTGCTCCGTCAATTAGGCCCATCGATCGCGATGCATAATTAATTTATGCTAAACGCACGTTGCCTCATTATCGGCCTTGTCGCTCGCGCCACGATAACACCCGAACGCTTTTGACTATTCATATCGCACGTGCATCCGCCATTTCTGTTATCGCCAAGTCCGAACGCAAGGTCTCGGTGATGCAACTGCAACGATACACTTTTATCCGCGTTTCGATTGCAATACGGAAAGCAAGGAGATGCTGCGCTTATTTTTCTGTTGCGCCCGACGGATAAATTCGTATCTGAGGTGACACGTGCGCCGACCGAACTTTTCCATTTTTTAATCGACAAACATTGGCCTGAGGACAGCAGAGAGCAAGGAACAATGCCATCGAATCGCGAAGAGAAATGTCACGATTCACGACCAGCGGGAATATTCATTGGGTGATGCATTGGTAGCTGGAATGGCATTTCAATGAGCAAACTGATGTGTTTACACTCCAATAAATAGAGAACTCATTTCAGAGTGGTTGAGGTGGGACCACAACAGATTTGATGGGATATTATTGTATGTGCTCCAAGTTAAAAAAGTGGGACTAGCTAAAAATAGATTTTGTATGGGATTTAATGTATGGATATAGGGTAAATGGATTTGTAATTGCATGTTCATTTCATATGTATCTAAATTTAGTTCCGTGTCAGAATGTGACCTGATTACCTCTATCCGGTTTTTGTTTTTTTAATAAAAGGTTAAAAATGAGCAATTTTATTTAATTGAAAATGCTCTTTCATGTTTAAAATAATTATACAAGCAGCTATAGACATAGATTAGCTACTCGCCAAAATCACGTCAGAAAAAAATGTTTAGGAAAAATGTTTCAAGTTTTACTGTATTAAAAAATGAATTTTCTAAGGATAAAACTTGTGGTTTAAAGTTATATAAAACTGGTTTTAACTAACTATCTCACAGTTATTACTGAACACATAACTCCCTATCGAAGAAGAAAAACATTTGTTTCAAAATGTCACACTGGTTTGCCCTTTTATCAGGTCAAACACCATGGGAATAGTATGTCAGTGTGTGTATCGTCAGCATACACAAGTTTATCATAATAATGGGTATTTTTAATTCACACTTTCTTATGCTGGTATCGATCACTGGTCGTTAATCATTCGAAAATGTTTTCCAAACCTGTTTTCGTCAGTGAAAGTGTTCTAAACATGATTCAAAAGTGTTCCCGCAGGAGCACTTGTTTTTCTCTGCAGGTGTTCACGGAACAGAGATTTATGTTGTTATAACTGACGCTGGCTTTTCAAAAAAAGGTTCCCCTAATAGATCGATTACGTTACGGATCGTTTTTCCGCAAATGTGCGAGTCGCGTAAACTGCGGCACGCAAAAATGACATGTAAACATTGACGCCTCGCTATCTCCCGGCAGTCGGACGTTTCGGAAGTAAAACGAATCTGCCCATTCGTCACACTCGAGGAAGTAAATATTTCTTTGGCTTTTGTTGAGCAATTTGTGCGTTTTTACACGCGAGCTTATTTAGAAAAACGGATCTTTCACCGAAGACCACTAAACGTTCGCGTTTTTACCGGCCATTATTCTAGTTAGCTGATTATCGGGATAACTTTTTACGTTTTAATGCTTATGATCGCACCGCATAAATTAATGTTCGCGAGTTAATGAGTGGTCAGCCACCCGGGCAAAAAAAGGACGAGAAATTTGTGCAGTCATCTAGTTTTTGGAAAGGGGGAACGCATTTAGTAGAGTGGCGAGAAAAAAATTGGAGCATTGATTTCGGAGTGGAATGTATTTACAGTGATGATCTTTATTTTGAAGCAATCATTTTTCGGATGGGAAAGAAGGAAGAAGATAACGGGTTATTTCTTTGAGACTGATTGTTTGGAAAGTCATCAAAATAATAACCAACTTTTTGTACAAAGTAACACTTTTGAAATTATTTAGTTCAGTCTTAGTATTTGTTTATTCTAACGATCTTTTACTTTGTTTTCGCTTCGGGCGAATATGTTAATTTGATATGTAGAAGTGTGAATATTATCTAAATTATACGTCTACTTGGATTCCGTATGAACCGACAATTATGTGTGAGGTTTTATGTGATTATATGTTCATTAAGATATATTACAGTGTAAAATAGAAAAACAAGTGTCATTTAAAAAAAATATTTCGAAGACACTTCTTTCATGTATTTTGAAGAAGACAAACATCTGGAACGAAAAGAAACTTTCTCGTGGAAAGAGAAGTAGTTTACTCTGAATAATTTCCGTAGAGAAAAATTCTATTTCCGTCAAAAATGTTCTCATCTCTTTTTCTCATTAAGAACTGTTTCGATCATTGTAGTGACTCTCAGTCTTACATTTGGAAACATATCGCCAGAAGTTATTGACTCGAAGGCTTGGAGAAAAAATCAGTCAAGTCACAAACTGGAATATTTCCCAAGAAAACCAGAATCCATCCAAAATACATTCAAAAACCCAAATGCAATCGATAACTATAACCTTTTAGCCTTAAAGGTCATCTCGAATATACTTCAGAAAGTGTATTAATAAAAAAACTGATCTGAAACGATAAATCAAATACAAACTTCTAACCCAACATCAGTATTCCACACGGAGAAAAAGTATACGAAAATGTGTCTTTATGTAACCCCTGAAAATTGTAAATAAAATGTAAACAAGCTCCAGATTTATGCGACCTTTTCATATGTTAAGAGTTGTTCACATGTTTATCAAAATTTGCATATACTGTATTCGAAACTTCCTTTTGACTTACATATAGTCCTCTTTCTATACATCATTTGAAAATTTAATATACTTTTTTCTTCTTGCACTCGAAAACCTCATCCAATACCCATCCCACTCTTCGCATCTCCCCGTCAGAACCGATCTGAATTCCTCATTCTCCGACTAGGAAGCGCCGCCATCCTTCGTTGTCTCTTGTACGAAACTGATTTATTCGTTTCGCCGCGGACAAAGGCCAATCGCGAAAAGTAAAACCATATTTGTCGCGCGATTTGACGCGCACGTCTGTCTCCTTTTACGTATCCGCCGAGTGAAAGTGGCCGGTCCGGCGTCGGCGATCGCGAATCGAGACAAGTCCCATTGACAATAGCTCAATTCAATGTCTTTGGAACGCGCAGTAGGATCGCGTGCGCGCTCTGGGCGGGTTCCGAACCTCAAGGCGACTCCGCGGTCCAAGGACTTGACCGTTACCGAGAAAATCTCGCCGGCGGATAATCGGATCGCGCAAACGGGGCCTTGAGCCCGGAGCGCACGCGCCCCGCGCGCAAACTGTGGCGCGCGCGTCGCGTGAGAGACGGCAGCGCCGCCGCGGGATGCTCTGCGTCAGTTGCGGCAAAAACAAAATTAAACAGTCATTATGCGTGTGTGACGGACGCAACGCAAAAAGCGCAACATTGTAATTTGCTAATCACCTGTTTGTCGATGCTGCAAATTTATTTCTTACAATGTCCCAGGGGTCACGTAACATCGGCTGCCAGTCGCTGCCGGTGACATTTATGGTTGCGCGCGACGCGCGTGACAAGGCAACTCATCTTTCGCAAACTTTGTATTGCGCTAATTAACGTTTGGGCGCCGCTTTTGTGCGGGGAGGGAGGAGATATGGAAATGGATTAGGGGCAAAAATGGAAGAGTTGGGGGTGTAGGATAGTGGGAAAAGATATTTATTGTAGGAAAAGCTAGGGTTGAAGTGAGAAAAATGTTGGAGTAAATTTTGGGAAAAAAGTCACAATATTTACCGACTGTACCGGCATGGACCAAAGTTATGGGTTTTTTTTATTTTGTTATTATTTTGTTTTTCTTTCGGGACGTGGAGAGAAGCGGAATTATTTAAGGGGAGGCTAAGGAAAGAAAATTTAGCTAAACGACCAAAGAAATTCAAAAACCACGAAAAAATGTGTTTTTATGAAAAAAATGGTTTTGCTATATTTAGATAATCGATAATATTGTATACATACCGAATTTGAATGAGAAATATCAAATATTATAGGAAGGGGAAAATTCACATAAAATTCACATTTTATATGCTTAGTCGTACCTGTTATAAAGCGGACAATCAAATCGAAATTGTTTAAAAAACTAATTAAACTAACGAAAACGACCCTCGTTTCTTTGTTAAAGTTGTACAAGTTAAAACGTATTAACAAAACTAACACAACTTCAACCTTTTTAGAGATCAAAGTAGTATTGCACGTTCGAATCCATAGTATTGTACGGTCGAATCCATAATTATATCAACTACGGTTTAGCCCTACCTGTTTTTTTCAAAAGGGGTTGGGGTAAAAAAATTACCAGTAAAGAATTGCAGTTAATAATTCTTAAATGTTTCTCAAAAAAGAAAATTGTTAGTACATTTGTTGAAACTTTAGCAGCAAATTTTATGTCAAGTGTCAAGTTATTTTGAAACTGAAAATAGAGAAGTTACATAATTTGTTCGTGGGAAAACAAACAAGTTCGTGGGAGAATAAATACCTACAATTACAAAATTGTAATTATTGTAGTTTGCCGTCCAAAATAAACTACATTATGTAAGACAGACTCATCGGATGAATTATTATAATTATATAGGAGTGTAGAAAGCGTTGTTTGGTCGAATTTTTGAAATGTTTTCCTTGCTCGGATTTTGTAAGCTATTTCACCGTTGAACCCTTTCTCTTCTGTTTTCGTCCTAAAACTTTGATTACTGCTGTCAAATTAATCTGCTTATTCTCAAAACTGTCATATGTAAAATAACACTGATATAATTTCGAATCTCAATTTTACTTGTTTTTCAGTTCAATTCTCTTCAAACATTTCAATTTCGGAACTGCTGAAACCGTGTAACTATTTCCGATCTGAACTAGTTTTCATGAAAATCCTTGCATTGTCAATTACGAAAGCGGACATTGTTGATTAATGACATGTTCGTTTCAACTTTCAAAAAGCGACCACGCGATTGCGCAATTCGGAAACAAATCTCCACGTGAGTCAACACGTTGTAACAAAATACGAAAAATGAACTTTTCGCGCGTGAAAAGTGACACAGTCCGGGAAATAAAGCGTCGGGTTTAACATACGCAATGCACACAACAACATAATGGTGGAACGATTAGTCACCTTGCTTCAGATTAGAAATGGAAATCTAATGAATGGAAAACAGGTTTTGACGGTGGGCAGTTTCTTGGAGAGTACTCCTAACACACATTCCAACCTACCTTAAAAATAGTCACCTGATAAAATTTATCTCGGATCGGCTAATATACATATCAAAAGCGTCGTTAATCAAACGCTGTGTTCCGAAAATTCCGCCCGCTTTAATATTCAACGTTCAATTCAATTTCACTTCGGCCTTGAACAAACAAACAACTATTAAATCTCTAACACCGCCTAATAATAGCCGATACCGAAGAAACCTTTTTTTACCAAGTTCAAAGAGGAACCATCAATCATGAATTGCAATTAATTAATTTTCAACAACAAATTGCGTCAATGTTTGAGCGACGGTTTTTGCCTTTTGACGCCGTATGAAGAGTAAGCTCCTTTTTTGCGGATGCACTTGTCGAGGTTCCTTTTTTCACGCATAATTATTAACTTTCGAATTGCGCGATTTCGCGAATTCAATGTCCTCGCTACGCGCAAAAACCACGTTGTCGGTGTAAAAAAAGTATGTTTCCAACTCGTTACTCGAGTTTGGACAATGAAAAAAAGATTTTACAAGAATTTATTGTTCAAGAACTCATAAATCGGACTAAAAATGAATAAATTGTCAAAGTAGTAAAAGGGCTGTAAAAAATCGATGGTGTAAAGTGTAAATGGTAGCCGGTGTTAAAATGTCGGTGTAAGAAAAGTAATCAAAAAATGTTATAATCAACACAATGAAAAATGTAGAGGGATTCTTCCGTTGCACTGCTAGCTTTACACTGTTTAGATTACGCGCGAACAGCGAAAAAGTGGAAAAATGTAAACAAAAATTCACGCCGGTCGCGACTAGTCACTTTTTTCCAAGTGATTTTCCAGAGAAGCAGTTATTGGGAACTACTTCTAAGTTTTGCACATGTTTTCGGCAAGTGCGTCTACGCATAATAATAGCGATGGATAAGTGTATCTTGAGAAAAGTTAATGTCGGTAATCGTGTTCAGTGGTTAAAATGTTCAAATTGATGTGCCACATTTTATGTTCAAATTATGTCCAAATGTAATATATATTTTTTTACATATAATATAACAAAATAGTATATTTACCAATCCTACAAATTATAATCACCTATATTATATAACTTCAATTCTAACTTCTTTTTTGAGCCACTAACAACTAGATTTATTTGTTCCTGCACCTTATTAGTGTAGAGCAAAGACGTTTTAACACCATCCAAATATTTCGCCTATTTACACCGACTGGTGTGTTTATATGACATTTCATTTGTGCACTGAAAATTTACACCGGCCACAACTGCACTTTCACCAAATTTTAACACGAAATGCACGATTCCGTGTTAAATTATACACCGGATTTTTTACAGTGTAAGATTTAAAAAGTGATCTGCAAATAGCCGATGTCTCTCAAAGGGTTAATAACGTTTTGACTACTTTCGATCCCTTTAGGTTAGCAAACGGTCACTGTCGATTTTCAGCGCAATTTTGCCTCAGTGGCGAAACAATCGCAGGTTTGCGAACCACCTGTGAACTCTTAGGTTAATTGAAAGCAACACCGATTGTGAACGACAGGTGAGCCGCCTTTTCCCGGTCGCGCACGTCTTCCGGCAAAAGCGGAGCGAGCGAAAAAATGTATATCGGCGGCAAAAACGGCGCAATAACGAGCCGAAGTCCAGCAAAAAACGGGCGCTTATCGGCGCATAAAAAATGCGTGTCTTCGGACAATTTTTCACTGTCTTTTTACGAGCTCGCGAGGCGAACGCGCAGGTGAGTGGCGACTCGGACGGCTCATTAATGCGGCGCATATATACATGCGCCGATTGGCATCGCGAGGCACAAACGGACGTCGCATCGTCGAGCCATTGTACGTGCCAACAGGGACACGGGTTCACGCCCAAGAGGTGGGGCTGCAACTGCATTTGCACCACGCCCTTGCACATTTTCGTCCGTTTAACTGCGAAACGAGACTAACGACGCAAAAAAGCACACGTGCCCGACCGAAATCGACCGGACACACCACGAACATACACCGCGGCGTACGCACCCAATGGATGCTAATCCGAGGGATTTTGCACGCAGGCCAAATTGTTCCGGCAAACAGCGCCCGAGCAAACGAATGCACGCTCGCGCGCCGGCCAAATGAATTCGCAAGAAACGACGCTCGGACGGCCGCTCGTGTCGCCGAAATTGCGACGGACGCCATTAGAGTTTCGGCGATAAAAAAGGAATGGAAAATTACGCCGCGGCGGCGAGTTCGGTTGTCTTGTTATTTTCCTAGATACTTGAGGGATGTACAAACTGGTAATGGAGATCGTTAATAGTGTGGAAACGATGTGAGAGCAGAACTGTAGGGTTCTTAGATGAAGGTGGTGGGTTATAGTTACAATTTTTATAGTAGTTTTATATGGTAATTGCAGTCTTACAAATATTCTTTTAGAATAAAACGAAAACTTTTGGCAGAAGAGAAAAGAAAAGATCCTTTTCATTGAAAAGGAATCATTTTGTGACAAAAAGAATCTTTATCTTTCAAAACGATTTTCAAATGATTTGTCGGAGAGTAGATTTGAGGAATCATATTGCGAGAGATGGAATGATGATAGAAACAAGTAGGTGTTTTGAAATAACTATCCCGATTTAAGATGGTTTTAGTGTCTTTTCTACGGAAGTTGAGGAATTGGATACTTGCTATCTGTCAGTTCTGACAAATTATACTAATATTTATATACACGGAGAAAATGTTTGGTTGCGACAACAAAAACTTGGTTGTGAAAACCAAAATTTTGGTTGCGACACCAAAAACATAAAAAAATCTGAATTAAATAAAAACATCGATTTTTTAATTTTGTTAAAAAAATAATAATTTTTAAGCAATCGAGATTCAGTAACAGTAAGCAAATCCTCTAGTCCGAAGAATTCAGTGAATAGCCGTGTAAAAAATACTACATAAAAATGATTTGATTTTTATGTAGTTTTTATTTTCCGATCTTACATAAAATCTGCTCGAAAACGGTCCCATTTAAATGTTTATTTATTTATTTTGAATCGGATATCATCACTTTTTAAAATTTGAACTGAGTTCAGTTTTAGTGAATTTGCAATACTCCTAACAAAATGCAAATTATAAGATATGTGATCTATCACTATAAAAAATAGAACGAAACTTTGAGTTTCTAAATCGACTGTAAAATTGCAATTTTATTAATATTACAAATGTTATTTTTCGAACTTGAAGTTTTAATGCTTTCATGTTTTTCATGAATTTATACTGTTTCTGTAAAGTTGAAGTAAATCCTGAATTTTACTGTAAAACTATAATTTAAGTTACATTAATTTTTAACAATGTAGTTCTCTGAATACATACATTTGCAAAAATAATTATACCGAAGTTTATTATTCATTATTACTAAAAAAAATATCAGGTCGGTTATAAACCATTCTCCTTTCAGATAACGCGAGCCCAAACATGTGTTAGAACTGCCAGCATTTTTGCCATCGTAAAGAAAAATCGTTCGTCACGTTTAAATCATCATTATTAAGACAATTTAAACTTTTATTTCATTCCGCGAGCGTTCCAGTAGTTTCAAGCAATGCTATCAATGTAGTTTAATGGCATTGTTTACAACCATTCCGAAAATGTTATAATTGTTTACTTGACAATTATCTTCGTCGAACAGTTACCTAGGAAGCAATGTTTAATTTCTTTTGCGTCGTCGGTATTTTATTACGTTATTTCAGGAACAAAAATCGTTCCCGCTGAATTCTTCGCAAGTTCGCGCGGTTTTACAAAAATTTAACAATGACTCATTATAATACGTACATCTCCGAAACAGCTATTTCCTCGTAAACAAGAACCCCGTTATTTTTACTCATCCCTCCCGCGAGATATTATTATGGCGATTTTCTTTTCCGTTTATATTTAACCCCGCGAGATCCTATTTATGTAACAGTATCCTCAAAACACAAATGTATTTTCCTCGCTTAACATAAATAACGGCTTTAATTAGCTTTAACGAAAGACATACTCAGTCGGGAAATTCGTTAAAAATATCCGCGCATCGATTTTTCTTTCTGACGGCTCGATACAATAATCTGAAAATAAACAGATGATATGGGCCAACGTGTTTGTTTGCGCTCGGTGGCTCGACTTTGTCTGCGTTAGTCTGTGTGAGTGTGGCTCGGTAATTATATTCGGAAAAGTACGGACCCTCCGGCGAGGAAGGGTGGCAGCCCCGAAGACGCCACCCCCTGTCGCGCCCGGAAGTGACGCACATCTATCTTGTCCTCTGGACTGAGCCATGCACTTCCGTCTTGCAAAGAATTCACAAGAGAAGGAAAATGAGCGAACAACGGGAATCCGAAAAGTGTCGCTTACGAGAAACAACAATTTTCAACAAAAATAAGTTTTGTCGGCGGACAAAAAGCCGGCGCAACTTTTCAACGCGTAAACCACGGTTAATTGCATCGGACTGCCTTTTTATCGGACAATTCATTTGAAGAGCGGTTTTCCACTTTTTGCCAAATTTAAGTTGAGAAATTAGAAGAAGCGCCACGTAAAAAATATTAAAGAATTCCAATTGCTGTATTCCAATTCTTCCTATTGGTGTTAGTTTACCTTTTTCACTTGTACTTGACGGTCAGCTTGCGACTTGTTTATTAACAAAATTAACCCCCGAAACCTCTTGCGGGCTGAATTATGTTCTAAAGTAACGTTAATGTCGTCCACCGTGATCCGAGTACCGTCCGCATGCGGTTATTTAAATAATTGACAATGTTTACGAAAGCTCGTAGGCAATCGGATTACGACCTCGTACGTATGGTGAATATTTAATCGCCTGCTTACTTACTTAAACTCCGACCGTGCGAGGCTTTAATCACCAACGACACTGCAACCTACCCTTATCTCTCCCACCATTTCAGTTACGCCTGGCGCTTCTGGGTGAAAACAATAAAGTTTAGTTCATCTGCGAATCATTTTCTCTTCGATTTGGTCCCTGACCTCTTTTTGTTCAAAAGCTCTGATAAACGGGAATTTTTAGTTTAATCTTTCTAAGAGTTATTAGTAATGTACAATTCTTAATTAGGATAAAATTAAATTAATATCAATGAAATATGAATATAACCTCCTCATACGGTAAACATTTAAAGAAGTTTTTACCTTCCTAAAAGATATTTTAACTTTGTTACTCCGATGTAAAGTTAAATGGAGACCAATCGTTATAAACAATTATAAAATAAATATTAACCTGAAAATCTCGAGGGTGAAGGTCCATTAAGGTTCAAGAATTTTTGGCGAGAGTGCAATTGCATCGTCTAATTTCCAAAGTGGTAACGAGTTTAGTCCATATGTCTTAAGACAGCGGGCTAATGATGATGACACTCTTATTTCTCGTGGAGAAGTAGCGGCTCATTTTTCAAAAGACTAAAGCCTCCGACTTAAGCGAGCGGGAAAGAATCGAGGGGAGGATTCGGTCTTCCAGCCGACATGCAGAAGCTAATGTTCGAAACGGGTCTCGGAACATTACAGGAAACGGAGAAAAAATACGCGGCAACGGGTAAATGTGTTTCCGCTCATGTCTCTCATTATCGTTTTCTCTCGGCCGTTCTTCTCATTCTCTCGTACCTCGAAATGGATGATGAAAATTTTCTTGACCGGTAAGTCTCCCCACTTATTCGGCTACATAGCAGTTTTCTTCGATGTATATGCTTTAGTTAACGAGAAAAAAATCGATTAAATTTAGCTGTTCAATTTTTCGAAAATAAAGAGGAAGAGGGAAGATACTAAAGGTTAAAAAAGCCAGGACCGTTTTAACCTTTTTTAAAAGTATATAAGTCGAACGCCTAATGTTGTTACTGTTTTCATATGAAATATGCTTTTTTAAATATTATCTGTTATAATTTAAAAAAAGCAATTTTACTTGTGTAAAATTGTAAACAGTTTACAATTTTAATGTTGAGATTGTATTTTTTATAATGAGCATTGAGCAAAAGAGTATGTAGGCTTAAATTCTTAACTTGTGAATTTGTAAATACTTTTTCTTCATCAATATTCACCATTCATGAAATGAAGATTACATAACGATGTTATGAAATCAATCAATGAACCTGTTATTAGATTTCAGTAAAAGTTATATTATTTAAATTTGTAAAGGAAAACTAATCAAGCAGCTAGATAGCAATATTTTAATGTAACTAAAATTATCATCCAGATGAGTACATGTTAAAAAAGTACGATTGCTACTCATTTTAGAAGCATTTATTATGAAAATAGACTTCGGGTGGCATATAAAATTGTATAAATATCTATTCTTCATATTAACAGCTCATTTTTGCAAATATTGATATAAAACAATCTCATTTTGCTATAATATCCATAAACTCAAAGCACACTATGAACAACAATCATACAAAACTGATCGAATATCGCGCGTATTTTCCACACATTTTGTTAGCGCGGTGGCCCAAAGAGGCCGTTTTCGGGTAAACGTTTATGGCATCTATTATCGAATATCTGCTGGGGCAAAAGAGATTCGAAATCCGCGCGCATTCCTGCCGCGTGGGTGGGTGGGGCGGCGGATGTTTTGGTTTTTATTGGGTCGGCGCGACGGCACACAGAGGCTCGACGCACAAAATGCTCGCAGCGGCGTCTTTCATCCGGCCGCGCGGCTCTTCTCGCTAACACTGTCCTCGCTCGCCGTCTCCGTCCGTCTCCATCTGCTCTTCCGATTCGTGCACATCAATCTCTCGTCAAACCTGAACCTAGTCTCGCGCGCAGAAATGCCGCGATGCCGCGGCCTTCTTCTTCAATCGGTCCGCATTCGCGATCGGAATTTTCGATCCCGCTCCTTTTTTCTGTCCCGAGAGCCCCTTTCAGCGCGCACAGCTATGCCGGGCCGTTCCCCTTGTTCGCGGCGCGACATCAAGTCCGTCATCGTCGCGAACGCAGACATGAATTTCATATCCGTCGAGACGTTTCGACGCTTTAATGGGCCCCGGTTTAATGGGGGTTGCGGCGAGAGGGTTGGCCGCATTTTTCGGACGGAGCCGCAAAAACTCGCGTTTGGATGAGTTTCAGACACGACGTTGATCACTTTTCAAACAAGCGAATGCAAGTGTTCAAAACGCCGAAAGAAAGTGGCGTTGTGCGAACGGGAGTTGGGAGCGGTGAATTGCCGAGATGCCCAAAAGATTTGGCATTTCACACCAAAAGTGGTTTTTGTGTTTTTTTTAAGTATTGGAAATGAAAACCTTTTACTTGAATTTCAAAATTGGGTAATTGAATATTTAATCAGTTTTAATCGATTAGTAGCGGTTTTAAAAATTGTAGAGATTTCGTGGTTAGCTCAATTTTCCTCCTGTAAGATAAGGTGGTTTTAAGAAAAACATTGAATAAGATGGGTATAAAATGAATGAGGATAAATAACAGGTTATTCGAAGACCTACAACATTTATATCGCTTCTTATTTTATAACAAATTTTTTTTAATTGACTTTCAAATTTTGCGAATCTCCATTGAAATTATAAAATTGTTGTAATACTACTAATTTTAATAATTTATTGATACATTTTAAAATTTATTCATACACCATATATTCTGAAATATGTTTACACCTACATCTGAGAAAATCTGGGGAATTTCATGTTAATGTTTATTTTATGTAAATCGCAACATTAGATTTTAGTTTTTTAGTGAATGCAATATCAGAGTGTTGAAAATTCAAGATAATGGAAGAGAACTCCGTTAAATTTAACGGAATTATGTTATTTTAAAAGTTTGAACACTTGCATGAATAATTATGAAAATAATAAAGATAACGTTGTTTTATGAGACTGATCTGACTACTTAAATGTATTATTTCTTCTGTTTCAGGTAAGCCTGGAGATAACTTTTACACTTGGAGATGACTCATGGTAACTTAAATTATATTACTGTATACTAATCTGTATCACTAATTTTATAAAATGAACAATTCGAAAGATATTACGTATACCGAAAATAACTATTACGTAACGTAAAAAAAATATTGCGTGGGAGAAAAATATTTTTATTCAAATGAATTTTTGAGACGTAATGTCAGTGCTCATAATACGTCATGAATGTAAAGTGTCCGGTTTTTTGTTTGTCTACGTCAGTGTGTTTTTGGTTGATCTGTCATAGGTGAACAGTCTATGTGCAAGTTAATCTTTTTTGTTCATTACGACTTTATCTACTTTAAGAAATTAATTTAATGAACAAAGAATAGTGAAAATTGTACCGATTGTACTGATGTTTGAATTTATTCATAGCTGTCATTTATGTTGCAAGTTTTACGACATTTCGCGTATCTTTAACGATTTCGGTTTTTCAATGTCAAATTACTGTAGCAACGAAATTTCATGTATATTCATAGCAATAATATTCCTAATACATTAAACAAATTCAATGTAGGATAAAAAATTCACATATTACGGATTATCAAGCTTGTGCTATTTTACTGGTAAAAAAATTGTTCGTCGCCGAATTATTATTAATATGTAAGTTATATCATTTACCACCCGTTTCTGTATCGTTATTGTAGCTTTGATATCAAATATCTTAAAACTGCAAGGTCGCAGTGAAATTTTTACAAATTGCTCAAAACCTCTATAACTTCAAGTAGCTTAATCTTAAAAATTTCCTCTCATTCTACTGCTGTCGAAAATTTACCGGTAGCGTAAAGTTAATTTATGGATACTTCATTACAGCAATGAATATACTAATTAAGTATGTCTACATTCGTTTTACTACATGTAATTAGCTTCTGGTATTTACATTGAAAGTACATTAAAATTAATGAAATTTTCGAGAATGTCGTCTGTAGACAGGAATACAAACACGTATACGACTACTCATTGCAGTTGAAAGAAAAAGTTATTTTGATGTTTCCCAGTTAATCGAATAGACATATTGTACTTGCAAAACTACCATTTCTCATGAATTCTGACCGATTTTCATGACACAAGATGAAAGTCAAGAGAAAACATTTGTTCCCAATGATTTCCTTCGAGACAGAGAAGACATCCTGAATATCGTAAGTTATATTAAATTAAATTATATACTTAATTTTCCAAGTATTCAATTTAATATGGAACTCTGTGATTCTTATGTGATTAAACGATTCTCCAAAAAAAGTATCAATATTGGCGAGAATTGCGCATTGCCGCTCAATAAATGCAATTTATATCGCGGTTTGCTGGCAGCGACGCAAATATGTCATATTTTGCGTCGAGAGGTTCGTATGGGCGCGTAATCCGGTGGGGCGAGTTGAAATACCATCGATTTGATTCGCCCTAAATCCGGTTTCACGTATCTCATTCTGCGTCCCGAAAGACTGCGGCGTCTATGACGAAATAGATAGTGACAAAAGGGGGCGCTACTGGGACAACCGACATGAAAGAAAGTGCCTACCGGAAACCGGATTTCGGCGCAACTTAACATATCCCCGCCGGGACACTTTCGATGCATTTTTCTTCACCAGCTATTCTCACAGTCAGACTTCGTAGTTGCAAGATAATAATTCGATGACCACTTTAATTGACAATTTGTCTTCGACTGCTATCTCGATTCCAAAAACAGTTTCTTAAAAAATGAGATTTTCCGAAAAAAAGTCAGTCTCTTAGGCATTTGCATAATTTGATGAATAATTCATGGATGGCAATCGATAAAAAATTTGTACACTCGGATAAATGAGAACATTTGTACCGATTTCCAAAGGTTTCGGGCTAACGGTTTCCTAATGAAATATATTACGGCAAGACAGAATGTTATTAGTGACGAACTGTGTTAATTGTGTTTTTTTATCTGGGCCACGCATCACAAACTCGTGACCTGCGTGGCTGATTATCGGGTGGCACTGCTGAATGATGTGTTTGTTTTGAAAATAACCGAATAGAAATTTCGTTTTATGTAATATTTTACAAAATCTTCGAGATCGACGCTTTTCCTGCTCGGAAAGCCGTTCGAATCGAAAAACATATATTTTGGCTTCATTTGCATTTGGTCAAAATAAATTATTCAGAGATTTGTTTACGTGGTCGGGTAATAAATGGCATGGTGCAATGACCGAGCTTTCCATGAGGAAGATGGTCTAAATTTATTTGAGTCAAAGTATCAAAATATCACGTTCGTAAAAAACGTTTTCAGATGTAGTTTGTAGTTCAGATGTACGGTATTTTGAAGATCTGACAAATGGTTAGGTTCATTAAGGTAATGTCGTGACTTTAAGGCTAATATGTCATGTATAAATAGCAAATCAAACTTTATTATTTATCCTTTTTATCACCAATTGTTTTTTGCGGTACTTAAACTTACAAATAAGTTTAAGTACCGCAATAATAAAATAATGAGGCAATTGTTTTTAAAATTCATAAAATTGATTATAAGGGTTGAAAAATTAGTGAAAATGTTAACTAAACATAGTGGAACCGGTGCTCGTGATATACCGGTGTTTGTATATACAAAAGTCGATATATCTAGACAATCATTTATGAACTCAGACAAATATTTTGCTAGAGCTTTATACATATTTTTGTCGCATGAATATGTAAAATCTGCATTAATAATAAAAATCGCCACTACAGAACTCTAAACGAGTACTAATGCAATTATTTTAATTATATTTTATATTTTTGTATAAATTTCACATTGTGAAATTATTTGCAACTAGCAACTATTATGTTAGATCATATGATGAACATTTTAACATGTTATATTTATATAAACATTCCGAACTTTAGCAACCAATGTGAAAGGGTGATTTTAACGCGTGTAAGTAAGCACAACTACGTTCAGACATACAGATTCAGGCCACAGATTTGAGTGTCATTCCCAAGTTCATTACATACTTTATATCTAGCTGAAGAAAAATCGTTCGCATCTGTTATAAGATAAATATTTTCCTTGAACTTTTACTTCCAACACTTCAGCAGCACTTTCCTCGGGAAAAGTCAAAACAACTTTTTAGGCGCGCCCAAAATTAATATCGAAATTTATTTATACGCTGCCACCTTTATGAGCATCCTAAAATGGAGGAGATTCATGAAAAATAACCGCGGGCTTTAAAGCCGCAAATGTGATTAATGCCACTGTTTTGTAACGCGATACTTCTTATTTTGTGTATACCTATACACCTGTATTACTTCACAACGTGGAAATAATATTTGATATGGAATTTTAAATTTATGTAATCTTTTTTTACTTCATCTTCGTCCCTTAATTAAATCGCTGAAAATCAATATTTGCTAAAAATACAAATATGCTAACGTTCTCGTAAATTTATTAAAAAAGTGAAAAAATAATTATAATCCTACAATGAAACACTCGAATATGCTCTAGCAGTTTTATTTTCGCGGCAGAAAATAATAAAATTGTGCTCTCTCCCAGATTCGAAAAAATGGCATTTTTCCAATTTTTTCGGGTGAAGGGATGTTACTGTGATGGGCGCATTTAAAACAACGGCATATCCCACAATATGCGAAGATATCCTATAGAATGTCATCCAGAATTGTCTTAAGTATGTCTCTCAACCATTACCCTACATGTACTAAACCTTCAAAACAGAACAAAATTATGATAATATATATAAAAACAATGTCACCTAATCGAACACCAATTAACACAGATTTTGTCCCAGTTAATTTTTTACAGTCAAAACGAACAACAATGGCCAAACGGGCAATTATATGGCCCATCAAAAAGTCGTTAATTCTTCTCCTATCAGATCATGCGTTCGTCTCATTCTGGTTCGATGAAGCAATCGACCGAAATTTCAATCTTTCCTCTGGAAGTAAGTCTGACATTAGAAATGTAATCAAGGAGAGTCAGCAAGTGTATTGCGTCGGGACGAAACGAACCATCAACGCAAACACTGGTTTCATTACTATAATAGCTCGTATATTATGTATACGCGCGTGCGTGCATAAAGTTGCAGTCGATTGGCAGCTATGTCCGTACGGGACATTGTCATAACGCGTGGCGCGGCAGACAAGGACAAAAAGTAGCAGGTGCAAGGCACGAATGAGGCTGCCTATGCAGGCTACGGAGTTCGGCTGGTTCAATGCCGAACTATGATTGATAGGCAACTTCTAACCTTAGTTTGCATCGAGGATTACGCGAGATATTTGTTACGTATGTAAATGGAAAAAGGTATGGGGTCAGCCGTCGTTGCGATACCCCATGTACCAATCGACTTGCAAATGAAACTCGATATCTCGAACGGCCTCCTGTCCTCTCGTCATTCAGCGGGTGACGCTCATAATGCCTATTTCAAAATGTCCGAGTAAAAGTAACGAGACAACCTATTTATATTCGGACGTCTCTTAGATCGTTACTCACTTCGCGCGTTACCAAATTCATTTTTCAAAATCCGAATTCGTCATCATGAATCTAAAGGGTACCTTCGGGTACCGTAACGCTTCTAACACTATTCAGTGACAATCAACACGCGTTTGTTCGGAAAATCTACGTCAAAGGCGACGTCACGGCGGCGCGTTGGTTCGAGCGAAATTAGCCGGTTTCACGTACGTTTTACGTCAGAGGTGAACATCGATTGTGTTTACGAGAAATCGTTAATGGAAGGAGTTAGTTTTTTAGGGAAATATTATAAACGAGCGCTGCCGGTAGTATGATCTTTTTTGCGCCTGCTTTTCGTAAATGGCACTTAATTATTGCCGTTGTTATTTCTTTTATGAGACGTTAATGTAAAGCAGCGGAGATCGGTTTCGGTATATTGGATGTTATACTTTTTTAAATAACTAAACGTTATTTAAAAACTAGGTTATGTGAACACAAACACAATATCAGACTCCATCCATATCAATTTACATCGTTAACAAAACATAGGGTAAACGAAGATCACAACATTAACTTTGACAAAATTTCAATAATAAAAACGGAAAAGAACTATAAAAAGAGATTAATTAATGAAAGAGAGATTAGTCAATGAAATGATCCATGTAGTCAAAAACAAGAAACTCGATGAATGAAATAAGTGATGTAGAAAAGTTAAGTCTGATCTACCATAATCTCTTCAAATAATTTTATGAGCAATCGGTCAATACACATTCAGTTGTATGGTATTAATATGCGTTTGTTATATATCTATCTATTCGTTTCTAATAGATTTTTTAAACGTGGATTTTCGACCTAATTCCTGAAGCTTACGAGAAGTTTCGACCTATTTCCCGGAAGCTTCAAATAATGTTTTTTTAATCTGCTCAAAATCCCATTTGATCAATGACCTAATCAATTTATTTGAAACCTAATGGGTTCTTTTGCAATAGGAGAAAACGCTCTTGTCGTTCGATTTGTGAAAGTAAATGCTCTAATCGCTGAAAGATAAGTTCTCCCGAATTCGCCAATCGGTACACTGCTTTTCGCCGGCTGTTTACCTACGAAATACCACCCCTATGCAAGCCAAGGGTTGTTTTGCAGTTACCACCGCGCGGTTCGGAAGAGTTCGATTTAACCCCCGAAACGCGACGTTTCCCGACTTTTCCTTACCACCGGTAGATAAAACAGAGCAGCAGCGACACCCTCTTAGCTGGGGATGCTCCGGCGAATCGCAATTCCACCCCGCATACCAGATGCGAACCCTGTAACGGCAGTTGATATCTGAATTTCGTACTTCGTCGCACGAACAGTTGTAAAAGAGAGCGCTCGTTGCCTCATTTCGAACCGAATAATTTAGAGAACGATATTTGTTCTGTATACTCAACTATGCAACGAAACGATTGATTTTGATTGATTTGTGTACCAATCTACGATTTACGAGTTAAATTTCAGAGAAAGTCCAATTCGGAATTTGAATTATTGATGTCAACATTTAATTCAGCAGCAGGAATGGCTCAACGAATTTTAGTCGCGAAGGAGAAAACGAAGACACATTATCTCAGACCGTTTGAGCTCATTATTCATAAAAGTGCAGCCCCGATATATGCTATCAATCGCAGACTGGAAACAGACTAATTTCCTTCGAAAATGATTCATTAATTACGATAGCGACGTTTGATGTCTGAATTGTGCGATGAGAAAAGTGTACATCGTGTTTTTCTTAACGTACTGATTTCACGTGTCTTCTGATATCTGACATTCCACGCCTATCTATTTTTTTAAGTAACCATATGTTTCCGTATTGTGAGGAACCTTTTTTTCGCAAAATGCTCGGACACTTTTTTGCCACTTTTTGTACGTGCAGATTGTTGCTAATGTTACGTCGATTTGTAGAATTAAATTACTAGCGGCGAATATTGTATGCCTCATTTCGGGTTCGTTCAAAGAAACCGAAATAGACTTCGCTCGGCATTTCGTCAGCATGTGGCACAAGTGTTCCACACGTTATTAACGAGAAATTAATTATTATTGCGATTACAATTAGTGACGACACAAATCGGAGTGTTGTAACTTCTGGAGATGATTGAATATTAGTGTTAGGTGTCGTAGACTTTTTCTACGACACCTAACATGATCTCAGGGCTGAAAAAATATTTAAAAAAGAGCGAAGTTAATCTTTTCTAAAACGGATCTCGAGTTTCCACAAATTAATGTTGCAGCGGTGTGAGACAGCCACGGTAACCGAGCTCAAATTTGTGGAAATAATTTTCGGCGTCGTTTAAAATACTGTGACAATGTTTCGCGATTAATTAATCAACTAATTATGTTTATTAGCCATGGGCACACATCATAATAAAGTCAAGCGGTTAATTCGATGTGGAAATTCTATTTGGAAACATTTAAACGAAACTGCAGTTGGACTTTCGAGCGTTCGTTGATATAAAAATGAGTTATCGTATCACGTTTTTAAAAAGATAGGGATAATTAATTAAATTAAGTTGGGCTATTGATGCTAATATCGATCGTAATTAAAAACTTATTACTTAATATTCAATAACCTTTTTTGTCTCCGAGATGTTAATTTTGGAATTCTACGGCGCGACACAGCTCTTTTCGGAACCGAAGTAACCATAACACGCGACGCGCAGAGATATACAGAAGCGACGGCAAATGTGACTTTAATTAAAAAAGATGCGGGAAAAAACTTATTCTAATACAAAAACAGGCACATTGATGTAACGCGTACGATTGTTTAATATAAAACAAATAGTTTTTCTATACCGTAGTGGATGGTACGAAAAGTACAATTCCGTCGTGCAAAAAGTGCCGGACAAATGGAATATCGTTTCCGTTATTCGGAATATTAACAATGACCGAAATGTATGCGACGCTGTAACAAAAATAGTAATTATTTGGCTAACCTGTGCGCGCGTGAAATAAAACCGGCCGTAATCGCGAAATATTGTAATATTCCGTCATACTTTTATCAATTCGATGTTTGCTCGGGTAAATTTCGTTTCGTGGAAAAATAGGATTTTGAAAAAAATCTTAAGGTATTGAAAAAAAGTTGTGTTTTCGCGTTTGGCACCGCCTCGAAATTACGGTGGCGAAATATTGAAGTTACTTTTTCATTAAAACGATTTCACGTGGAAATCAATTACACAAGTTATGTGTTTTCGTCCATAGTGTATATATTTTTGAAATATTTGTTCTTGCGGCCAATAAACGTAAAACTTTGATCGTCTCCTTTTCTCACCCGGATCGTTACGTTGTATTTTTCTTTGGAAATTATACTTCACAAGCTCGCAGGGAGCAGGGGCAGCGACGAAGAAAGAAGGAAAAAAAATACACGGTTTTCACCCGCCGCGGGCCACCTCTCGTATTTTTTTAGAAAATACTAACGCTCCGTCAGCGTCGTCTCGCGAAAGAATGGAAAAACAATATTTTTACGTATCGTCGAGGATACTTCCACTCGGCGTTCTTTGTATTTTTTTACGCGAAATTCAGCCTTCGATGATTTTATATTAACATTTTGTTTGCCGCGAAAGTGCTATTTTTGCAAAACGCCTGCGTAATTATTTTGGTCGTCGCAATTGTTTAGCTTCGTTAAATTGAAATTACACGCCATGCGAAGGAGAGAAAAAATGCGCTTCAGACTCATTTGCGGAACGTCATAATTTTCAATTTCGTCTATTTCAACGCAATTTTTCGTTCGAATTCAATTAGTCTTTAGTTTCGCGAACGTAATGCTCTTGATATTTTTTGAAAAATACAAATTTAGAGTCTCAGAATGTTTTACTTTTACATTAATATTAGTGCATTAACATTACATAGTATTACTATTCAATAATACTATGTAATGCGCATTTGGGCTATGATAAGAGACCCAAGTGCGCTTTTGGGTTTCACCGCTCTCTATTACGTATTAGAAATAAAATGCAATCAGTATTGAAAGTTACTTGGGGCAGTTCAGGTCAAACTAAAAAGAAATGATTTGGGTTGTGTAATAAGATAAGTTGCAATGGACGTATCGAGTAAACAATTTTACGACAGCTTTTAATCGGCGCTTATAAATAAATAAGTTTCTTGATGTATTCCAAATAATGTATGCGTGTATGAGTGAGAGTCTATGACGCAGATACATTTATGAATCTCATTTAAAAAATTATTCATTTTCCCCAAATGAAACTGGATACCTGACTTGTGAAATCGAAATATGGAAAACTATTTCGAAACAGTTTAAACATTGATCGACAGTATGTTTGATATAAATGTTGAAAAAATTACAGGTAGCTTTTACATTTAATAAATCGTTTCCAGAGTGATATTAAAACATTAGCGACGAAATAATGTTATTGCTGAGATAATATGTGCAAACGTCATTATCAGTAGAAAAACAAGCGTCTGTATAATGTCTCAATTTAACGATACTTGTTTAAATTGTCTATTAAAATGTCGAAGAAGAAATTTTATTGCAGTAGCAAAATGTAGCTAATTGTTTCTGGAATAGAGATCGTTAAATCTGTTATATGGTAATTGGTTAAATTGTACGTTTCAAATTTAGTTTTATCAAACAAGTACTTTATTCGATAATTTTATTAATAAAATTTTATTAATTATTGAAAACAAACATGAATTTAATAAAACACTAAATATTAATTATTTAAGCATTACTATGTACAACATATCGCAGTAATGCATTTTAGACTGAATGATTATAACATTTTAAACTTTTATTAAAAGAGGTAATAAAAATACACAAAAATATACGAAGCAAAATGAATATATCAAGAATATTGACTTGTGGTTTGAATTTACTTATTACGTGATTTGCATATCTTCATGTAATTTAAGTTATAAGCTCTTGGGCAATGTATTCATTAATTATATCAATCATCGCGTATTGAATAAAAAAAACCAATTTAATGAATTAGTCCGAAAATAAATAATACTGAATCGCTTATTATAATTATACGTTTTTTATTTTATTATTTTCTCAAATAATTAAATTTATTTATTTCATATACTTGATTGAAGTAACATTTAATATTTTTATACTAAATATGCACAATTGTAAATGTGATATTTGTGAAACAACGTTCAAAATATATACTAGATATTATATCAAAACAATTTCACTGCTATTCACTCATACATAGGTAATAATGAATTATTAACTGCATGATCATGACATAGAAAATAATTGGTGTATTCTCTAGATTAACGCAAGAAAATAATTATCTTATAATATTTAAAAAAGTTTACCGAAGTACATTTATTTAATCAGAAGACAGTTTCATTACAAAACACTTATTAGAATTCTTACTAGTAAATTTGTTTAATGAACTCTTTTACGAACTTTGAGCAATTTAAATGAACATCTAACCCATTGTTTCATTAGTAAATCATTTTAACCTCTTAAACTTTAAACGTAATTTATCTTGAAATTCATGTAATGTAAATCATGAAGTCGTTGAAATTGTGAATACAACAGGTGTTGTAACTTTTGTTGTGCATACAATATCTTTGCGTTTAGAAATATAAATCAACGTAATAGGTAAGTTTAAACTAAACAACTTTTTTTGTTTAAATACAGTCATATCATATTTGTAAACACGGTTTAGATAACTTAATGGAACTCAAAAATATTGCAAGATACAAAATTGAGAATAACAAACAATTTTAATATTTGATGCAAAAAGTTAAATTAAAAATATGCTAAATTTCAAGATGGTACGTAGATGCATTATGAATTGTTTCTAACGTCAAAAAGATTGCTGGAATCGACCAATGAAAATTTGACTATCCTACCCTGTTAACAATTTTAGAAGTTCAATTATCGTACATGTACCGTAAAATGGAATTAAGGTCCAAGTAAAACTAATGTATATTCAATACATTGATAAGATACAGTTTCAATGTTTTGTACAGTAATTTTAAGTGACGTGCCTGAAATGAACTTCCAGTACTTGCATTAAAAATGCATTAATTTTCCGGACATTTTTAACAGTATACTGGAAATGAAAATCTGGCAACAGCATGGAGAAGTATGGCATGAGTATGGCAAGTTTACAGCAGCAGCCTGGATCATCATCGCGAGCCAGACTATTGCCTTACTTTTGCCATATCGTTGTCTGACTCTCAGTCTGGCAACAGATTGGCAACAATATGGCATCAGTATGGCAACAGGCTGACTTGCGATCATGATCCATCCTTGCATTTTTCGACGCGGTTAATGAAATGTATACCTTTCATTAACATTCGAAATGGCCCTTAGTTTATTAAGAGGAAATTTACTCAGTATAGTTTACACAGACCAATATATATATGTAGCCTGACTACGACTTGCTCGAAATAATAGAGCTTTCTGTAATATCGAACATAATATTTTCACTTACCCAAAATTATGTTCTGAGATATCAACATCCTATCGTCACTTCCCAATCAATATATTCAACGCTACCCCAAAGACATACATTCCATTAAAAACTCCGAAGCAAATAGTCCTCAGTACAATACCCTGAACCACTAAAAGTCAACAACTAGTAATTTCAACAACCAGACTTTCCCGCATGAAAAAATTTACCATAAACGAATAGTTCCAAATAAAAACCAAATAGAGAAAATCTACATGGAAATCGATAGATAGTATTTCTATTTTCTATTTTCATATAAATATAAATACCAACCATTTGAATATGTATTTATCAAATTCAAGAAATTCAGTCAGATTGCTTTAAATAATTTTCTCCATTGTAACTTATAACAATTTTAACAGATTTTAGCCAAAAAACTGTCCAAATAGATGAATCCTGGTTTCTAATACTTTTTCAACAGTATTTCTAACATTTGAACATTCTCCTAAAAATCCTCCGCACCCGACCCTTTCGCAATATCCCAAGAAAATCTGATCCGAAATTCGCTGCACTGCCATGCACTTTCCTTGCACCTCGCTCTCTCCTGCAGAAGCGGCGCATTTTGCTAAACGCATTAACGCGCGAACAAGAAAACCGTTTCGCCGTTTTCGGCGTTCGTCTCGTGACTCGCGCGCGCCGCTTAATACGGTTTGCGTGATATCGCTTAGGCGAAATCAATGTCGAAAAGACGTCATTCGGGTGTGCGTCTCGGTCGCACCCCATCAACCTTGAGACAGCGCGCGGCGAGAGTCGTTTCGCAGGGCGACAACCCTTGGGTCGAGGTCGTCTTCGGTCGAAGCGACAGCAGCCGACTCGTCCTTCAAGGGTTTCTGGCCTTGGTGTCTCGCATCCCCTTTAACAGTGTTTTCGCACTGATCCTCTTTAACGGATCGGCTTTTATTTAGGCTTCTTTCTCGCCCGGACTCGGCGTCTCGGCCGCGATTCCGCAGACGCCAGTGTCTTGCTCTCCTTCTGCCCTACGCCTCGGAGGTGTTTAGCCGGCGACCTTTACGCAACCCTCGGGAACCCGGCCTGCCGCGTCTACGCCCCCTCCCGCGGCCCCGCCGGCGCGGCCGGGAGGACGAGGCTTATCGATTAAAAAATGTCTGCCCTTCAAGACGGCCTAGGTCACGACCCGTCCGTCACGAGGACGCACTTTGGTGCGTCACACGCATGATCATCCCGAAATCAAGGGGCGACCTTAAAGAGGCCCGACGACGATCGCGAGCCACCCCCAGACGACGAGCGCTAAGTGACCAACGAATGCTCTCGGCTCTCGGCAATGTTGCGATAAGCTGAAACCTGCGTGTTACTGCGTTTATATATAATGAAGTTAGAAAGGTTGTGTACTGTGTATTAGAGTAATGTGAAATTTATTGACGTGAGGAAATTTCTAAGTTTTCGGAATCTTTGTTGATAGGAGTTTACTTGTCAATAACAGATATTTAATCAATTTTTTGATTAAATATTTTTTGACAATCTTTTGACTGATTCAGTAAAGCATACCGATTCTAAAAATGTAGAATCAAACTTTTTTCCTAATTTCTTCGGAGAAGGAACCCCTTATCAAAATTTGACCGAATTTCGGAAAAACAAACTTCCGTTGCCGATTGGCTTTAAGTTGCAATCTAACTCAAGTAAAAGAAATTGGTTATAAGTCAGATTAGATTTTTCGTATTGATATAAAAGTTAATAAAAATTAGAATTTGGATTTGGAATTGTATATTTAGAGTTCATTTATTACCGAACATTACAAGTATGTTGAACTTTAGCTTGCAGTTGTTGTTGTCTACTGTATGTATAATAATTTCAAAGTTATATCAACGCAATTTCTAACTAGCGTTATTCCTAAGAGATAATAACGTTGCATCGGTTACGCATTCGTATCATCAGGTCCATATTAGAATTTTACCTAAAATTATATAGTAAAAAAGACATCTGATAGGGCTGGACATGCATTTTACTCTTTTTACACTGAGCTAATATTCGAGTAAAATATTTCATGTTAAAGGGTTTCGCCTCACTAGAAATTTCAAAAATTTGATTTTACTTTTTTTCATTGTAATATACTTTTAAGTATTACAAATAAGGAACAGTTTGTCGATATCGAAAAAATTAAAATTAATAACATTTATTAATTGTATTAATTTTATTCTGATTACGTTATTTGGATTATGCGTCTACACGTCTCAGATCGCCTAGCGTTCATTCAGGTAGTTCAATCTGCACTGAGAAAACTAGATTGCGGAATCATGACAACGAAATCTCAAGATGGTAAAGTTTCACCATTTAAATAGCAAAACCCGCGTTTCGATATCACGATGGTGAACTGTTGACAGCTGGCCCGTTACATATATTGGTCCATTTTTGCAAATCATTTGTAAGTAAATGATTACTTGATTTGGCAATGCCAATTAGACTCTGAATGTTGGGTTGGTAAAAGCAACGTTAGAAATGACATTTCCATGATAAATCAAAATCTTTCGATTTTTTTGTTTACACCGGCATAACCTCGAATTCGACATTTTGCAATTCTAATTTTTGAAATGTTCACATTTAAATAGCGAATCCCACTATTTAAATGGCGAAATTTCGCTATCTCAAGATAAGCGATTTTACCATCTCAGATGACGACTTGCGCCATTTAAATTGCGCTGGTCGCCATTTAAATAGTAAAAGTCACCATCTAGTTTTCTCAGAGCGCTAGAAAAGGAGAAGATTAGGAGAATTAGAACCGAGAAGGTAAGTTCTATGGTGTCAGGATAACAGATTAAAATTTGGTTAACTGTAAAGTGTACAATTTGTTATTTCCCCCCAAAAACGCGTTTTTCTCGAGACTTCTATTTTAAAAACGGCGAACTCTACAAAATCTTCACTTATTATTCAATCTGCGTTAAATTTATTCAACAGCATTCTTCTATTAGTTTTCTAGAGAATGTTGTAGCAACTTTTTTATTGATCAGAAATTTACATTTTTATAAACAATTTTATACAAAAATTCGCGACGACAAAATTACCTTTTTTAAAACGTTTGCCATTTTCGTGATATCCCGCATTTTTCTTATTCCGTACAATATTATTTGGATTTTCTTATCAAGATTATAAGAATTTACTTTAGTTACAGTTTGATATTTGCGGGTCTGGTGTTCGTCGCGGAGAATCTCCCGCGCAACACGGGGTTAAACAGGTCTTGCTGCTACTACGTTAATTATTAAGGATTTTGACGAAGTATAATGACGATTCTCCAAAAGTTTTGTAATCACATAAGCATTTTGAAGATACTCTAAAAGATGTGCAGCATAAGGTCACATAAATAAATTTGTACCATTATTTATAACTATTTTTACACTATTTACCAACGTCACAAAAATTATCAAGGACGCGCATTTTTGTCTACTCCAGAGTGGCGTAACCCCCTTAATGTAGCTGGTGAAATGTTTGACGTAGTATAACAAAAGAACACTGTTCACACTAGAGTTTAGTTTAAATCAATTTAGGTTGAGTTCGACATTTTTTTCATTATTGCGTAAAGAATTGTTTCAATTTTTCGAATTTGAGCAACAGAATTAAAGATTTTCGCAAGTATTGATCGCGAATTTCAGAGACGAATCTGATACACATTTTTAAAGATTCGGGTAAAGGATAGTACAATACAGTCCGGATTCTAATTCGAATAGGAGGAGAATACGAGTTTAACAACGTTAAATTATAACAACGTGAAATAAACAACGCGAAAATTATAACAACGTGAAATAATAGTTTTTTAAATGTAATGTATACCTTTTATATTGATATCGTTCAATCGTTAGAAATTTCTTAGATTTGGTTATAGTTGCGGTATATTACCACACATTATATCATCTTATTATGTTATTCAGATGTATTGAAAGAAAATATTCCCACATAACTGTCGCGCAGATATTTAAGATACCATTCCAGCTTGTTATTTTTACATTATTCATAGTAATCGATGCAACTTTTACATATAACCTCATATTGCAGTAGCATCATACCGGCAGAGGGTTCTGCATTACCGACTTACAGATACCTCCAGATACCAGGAATGTCATTTCTCGACTTGAAACAACCATATTTATTCCTGTGCAGTCAAACGTTCGTCCGACGATTATTACATCCAATCAAATCGTATGTTTAATTTGAACATGAATAAACATTCGCCCGATAACAAACTGTAATTTGCAATACCAATTGGATTCGACAGATGGAAATTTTAGCGCGAAAGCGGGCGAAATATTAATAGTTAGTAAGTTGGGTAATTCGCTCGCGATTATCACAAGTGCGGTGCTCTCATCCGAGAGAGTATAAAATTAGCAGAAACGCCAGCATTAATATTAATCTTATCAATCTAATTCCCATTATGATGAGCGTTTCGAAAACTACGCACTCGAGCGCCAATCGATATCTAACGCCGACTCATTAATATTAAAGATTATTTAAATTACAATATACGCGATTTCCATGCTAAATATTCATACGCCCGGTCAAATAATTAATCCAAACATTTGTTGATTCCCCGCAAACCACAATTAAGATTCATTAAATTCATTAAAATTATTAACAAGCCCGCGCTGAATTAACGCCGCAAATTCCGAATCCGCGTCGCTCCTAATTACCGGGCCCTCCGTCTCGACGCAACAACACACAAAACCACATTTCTTGCATATTACACAATTCGCGGTTTAATCCTTCAAAATTGACACCAGATCTTTGTTATTAATTCCGCAGTTGAATCTGCTAACGCCATGATTAAATTAATGAATGCAGTAATTGGAATTGCATGATTCGTTGGTTCCCAATTCAGCAAACGTAAGCGCTAATTGATAGACGCGCGCGCGCGTTTCCCCGACAGGCACGGTTACACACGCGAATCCGCGACCAAAGCCTGACCGCTAAACCGACAAAGACGCAGCTAAACAATCGGAATAAGGCGGCTCAATGGGCGCCGTTTATTCAATGCGGATATTTTTACCGCGCCACGATTGCACGATCAATTATGAATGGTCACTTCGCGCGGACCATTTTGTGAATGTAACTGGCGCCGGTTCACGGCATCGACAACTGTCTCGGGCAATTCCGCGAGGCTTTCGCGGCGCGCATTTTTAACCGCTCGCGCGTCCATAATGCAGCACCGATTTCAACCGCTGACAATATAACTTGCAATTAGCGCGACGTAATAATTAGCGCCCGCCGAATATTCGGTCGCTGTCGGTTGGCGAAGAACGCCAAATTGGATGAAGGAGATGGACCAATTGGGCAGGAAAAAATTTGGAAGTCGATAATTTATTGGCATTCATGTTTGCGATCAAACTTCCAGAATTAGAAGATGGAGAAAAATATTGTTTTAGAGTTGAAAAAGGTTACATTATATTTTCCTTGGTCATTTAGAAGACTTTTTGCAGAATAATGTAGTTAATTTTACTTTACTGAATTTACCGTAACAAAAGAGAATAGCAACGAGAAAAGTATATTTTTGGATGAAAAAGATTCGTGGCTGAAAAAATATTGTTTTCACTGAAAAGGATTCCTTTTGTTGGATAAGGAATTCTTTTCAAAACAAAAAAATGTTCTTTTTGGTTAGGAATCATTGTGAATAATATTTTTGGAATATTTTTCTCAACGAGGTTTTTGGAATTTTTTCGTTTGAATTTTGTCAAAGCACGGAATTGAAGTAAAAACCTTAAACGCGTTTTTTTACTGATTTTTTCCTCGTTATGTTTCGTAATAGGGGTTACGAAAAAACTACCCAAACAATTTTTTGGGTTATCAATATTTTTAAATTCTATTTATATACCTATCGTAAAAATCAATAAAAAGTTACATTCCTTCAGCATTTTTACTTTTATTAGAAAATGATATTTTTGTGGAAATAATGTATACGGTACATGTGTTACAGATTTAAACTAAAGACACAATTCTAAAGAAGACAGATATATATGATTCTCTTATTGCAGGCAAGAGAATTCTACCCTAGTAGAAAATGTAATGTGGCATGCCACATCAGACATGTGGGCCTTATCAGGAATTGATGTGGTAAACGTAATCAAAGGATTCCTGATCAAAACTATACGAGGTATTCCAATGAGGCACTGAGTCGAATGTAACGGTTGGAATCGGTGTGATCCTGATGTGGCATGCCCCTTCAGTGGCTTGCCACATCAGAACCTCGTCAGGAAAACTGATCAGGTCCTAACCAGGTAATTTTTATGTGATAATGATATGGCAATCTAATCATGGCCTCATCAGGTTATGCAAGCCACATATGCAAAATATATTTTTTTATAAAATGTATAAAAGCGGCAATATGGCTACACCGAAAAAAAATTTTCGCTGGTACAAGCAAATATTTACTTATTTCAGATAAATTGTCTGGCTGGTGTTGGTACAAGCAAACAGTGTACCTGAATCAGCCAATAATTTTTAAGTGATGCGAATCATGAGGATCAGATAAAAGGTTAGGGACATCTACATAAGCGTTTGACTGAATCAGTCAAATATGTTATGTATTGTTTGATTGTAGTTTATTTGAGTTTGAAACAAAATATTTCTATTGTAAGTTCACAGTTCAGTCATATTTATTTTTCTGAATCTAATAAATATGTTCTTCTAGATTTAAAATAAATTATTTTCACTTGGTGAAAATAAGAGATTAAGAGAAAATAAGAGAAAAGAAGAGATTTCTTTAAAATCTCTAGATAAACCGATTTATCTGATTCGAAGTTCGTTTTATTTTCCGTGTACGTATTTATTCTTTTCTTTATAATATGTGTATTCAACCATACTATTATGAATTCTTCTCTATTCTTTCAAACTTCAGTTAGGTTAACATTGTGAAAACGTTTAACTTGAAATCAAACAGTGGAATTCGTTCAATTGTCAACTGAGTAAAAATGTGTGAAATAGACCCTATTTTTCAAAATTATCACAGATTCAATCAAAAATGCATATAATGGTAGTGCTATACTGGACAAATATTAGCCCCAGTTTAGATTTTTTGATTAAAATTTTTAGCAATTGTTATAATCAATATCATTTCCGAACAGTGCTTCACTAAACATTTTTTTTTCTCGCGCTCTGAAACCAATAATGAAACAAAATAATACGGTAAACTACACAGAATTAAATTGTATACAAAGTACTAATTTTTAATTGACAAAAATTTGTTTAAAAAATTTTTTAAAACAATAAATTAGACTTTTTACAAACAAATTGAAAATGAAGCAACTTCTCCTACACATAATTTGATTTTCTTATTTGCACGTTATTCCTGAAACTTCAAGTAACAGAAATAAAAAAAAGTGATCTCAATTACATGGAGAGAAAAAATAAGCGATTATCCCTTGTCGACATTCCAAAGAATTACCTTATGTCAACTTCAACGGATGATTAGTTGACATTCAACTGATTAGTCGATGTTGAGGAGCCAACGCTTCATTCCTTGCCGCGCACAAGATAATCCGTTGCGCGGCAAGAAACGAGCGTCCAATTGCCGCGTGATGCTTTGGTGAATCCACGGTTGTTGACCGAACATCGGTTCATATGAACCGATGAACGGATAAAATGGACACACGTATATTTACCGACGTTTATTGTCATTTCCTACGTAGGAACCTACATAGCCCACTAAAAAAAGACGACTGGTTTCCGACTCGTTTCCGACTCGTCTCCGAGTCGGAAACGAGTCGGAAACGAATCGGAAACGAGTCGGAAACAATTTTTATACGAAAAAAGTTTTTGTTCAGGGATTTATTTTAATTAAAAATAAATAAATTTATTTTAATTAAAAATAAATAAATTTATTTTAATTTAAAATAAATAAATTTATTTTAATTTAAAATAAATAAATTTATTTTAATTTAAAATAAATTT
>JABFPB010000220.1:0-48208 GCA_022817645.1 Ceratoteleas bidentatus
CTTGTTCTTTGAAGGATTCTTTACAAGTTCACCGATGAAAATGTTGATTTTTTTTATAACTTAATCACAAATCACTTTAATTAATTGAATGAATACATGACACGTTGTAAACAATGGACGATTAATACTGCTAGTGTAAATTTTCGTCAATTTGAATCGGTGAACTTGTAGAGAATTCTTCAGAGAACAAGGTTTGGCTTTTATAAAACAAATTCAATAAAAATTAAAATTTTCTCTGCATTTTTTCTATGACAACCCCATAGTCTTAACTTCAAGCATTGAAATATAAATGTTGTAATTTTTGATAATTGTACCATTATGGTATTATAATACCTCCAGGCCTTATTGAACAAGTTATAACAATAATTCGATAAATATCTTCAATTAATTCGATGATATAACACATTTTGTATTGTACCTCGCCCCTCCCCCTCACCACACGAGTGAGTATCCTTAAGCTTGCTCTCTCTCTCAAAATCCCTACGAAATCCATCTTTTTCCTAACCAAAGCAATTCCCTTCCCTTCCACCCTCCACCCCCAGCGAACTCCACCTCAACACACTCTCCTCGCCTAATTGCCCAACCCCGGCATCTCCTTTACGATCAGCGTCGACATCAATCCCGATAGCCGCATCCGCGGGTTATTAATGGCGAATGACGTCGTAATTTGCATCGATCGCGGGAGGCACTTGGCCGCTGGCGTCCCCCGCGGAGATTGATCATGGCGCGGCGCGCGCTCGTTTATCAGCGCGCTGATACAGCGCCGACGCGTTCTCACGGGGCCGCTTCCGTTTTTCGTCTAACAAATCGGCGCGGCGCGCGCTCGCTCGCCCAAATGAAATCTTCCGTGTTAATAAATTTCGCGGTTATCGCGGATAATCGAGCGCGCGCGTGATAATGGAGCGCGGGCGGGGACCGGGCTCGTTTCGCCGCCATATCCGCCTACCTGAACGAGCTTTTACGCGCGCGTGTGTGGGCGCGTACGTGTGCGCACGTATATCTCATAAAACACAAGTGCCGAGTGCCGAGATAACAGCATTACTACCGCTATTACTTACCATTACTATTATCATTGCTAATCCGCCCAGGCGAGCGATTTCGCGTGACTCCGCGCTTGTATCAGCTATTGTCCGTAACGGTCCATCGCCTTTGCGATACCGGACCGCGTTAACGCGATTTATGCTGTCCGTGCATTGTCCGACGCGGCGGCCACCACTTTGCGGATCGATAGCCTACGCGCGCGACAATGCGCGAAAAATTTATCAAACATTCTGACGAAAAGTTGCGGGGGATTCGAGATGCGGTATGATCCTATGGATATAGGAATGATCTGGTTACAGAAGTCGAATGAGTAGAAGAATTGTAGAGAATTGGAAAATATAATGTAGAAAGGTGAAGAGAGAAATTGTAAAAGTACTTATTTCATATTATGGTCAATGTTATTTTGTTATTTGAGAACGAAAAGGATTATAACAAGGGATCTGTTTGATTGGGAGAGAATTGACAAACTGACTGCTGGGAGAAATTATGTGTTAATTATGCGTAACTTCCACTGAAAGTGCACATTCAAATTGGACATGGCCATATTATGAATAAATTTATGCAGTATTTATGAATGCTATAATAACGTTTCATGCATGCTAGTGTTTTTGTTTACTCAAGTTGAAATTTACAAATATAAAAAAATGTTTATTCGCGCATCGCGTTAATAAAATGTTATACTTGGTGTATACGTCGTAACATATATGGCCCATAAGTGGCTATCCATATATGATTACAATCCACTGCTACTTACTCAACGTTTCAATAATGTGCGTGAACACAGTTATGGGAATGTATTTTGCAATAAGCCTAATCGAGAAAAAGGGAATAACATTTTTCCACGATGCAGCAGGAATAATTTACATTTAGAATTAAACTTCGTAATTGAATGAAAAAGACTCAATTTATATAACTCAGTGACACATTCCGAGAACGAAACATTCCGTACACTTGATTCGAGTCGAAATCCATCTTATTATTTCCCCACAGTCTATAAATCTCGACTTAAACCTGCCCATTTTCCATGAAAGTACAAGAGATTCTGAGCTAAAGCGATTACCGTTGAAATGAACTATAAATTCAATATTAATAAGAACATGCACACAAAGATTAAACGGGCAACTTAGAGCTGCCGATCCCGGATCCAAATGGTTTACTTCCATCACCTTTCGTTTGTTCGATATTTTTTCCAAAATTTATTAATACAAACGATGTTGCAACTCGCATTTAACCCCCCTTCTCTCTGATCGAGATACTTTCCTCCGTATCGTTCACTTTTTATTACACCCCTATAACCATTGACACGAATTCTTCTCCAGGTTCCATCTTGCATAACTTTAAGCCAATTAATTATTCTTTATCCCACCAATTGCCAGCTAAAATTTGGTCCGCACTTTTCTCCGGGTAATAAAGAAGCATTTTTTTGCCGCCCGATGCGATTCTGTCTTGAAAATCAGCCACATAAACCACGCGTTAATGTTCCTCGTTCAGCAAAGTATTCGCAAATGAAGCTCTCTTCTTGCGTGAAAAACGAAAATTACGGGCGTTCTCTTTTCGATCGATCGTTACTATCAGAAGGGAATGTCAACTGAAGATAATTTACAAAAAGTACAATTTTTAGCTCGCCATTAATCGTAATGAAACATGGGCTCATTTGGCCAAATATAAATTTTATGAAAATGTGTATATGGTATGGTCATGCGTAAAAGAAACAATTTTCGAACCGTTCACAATTTCCTCGTTTAAATGTGTGGATTAAAAAATCTCCGTTGTAACCATTTACGGTATGATCGCCAGAAAAAATGTGCTCTTAAACTATAATGAACGCAGTTTTCGCCTTAATTTCTTCGGCCAAAATGGTGCTCCTTTTCAGGCAAAGTAATAGAATCAACTATACGGCAAAAACTGAAACGACTAACATACTTTTTCATTAATTTAAATCCGAACTCAATTACTTGACTTAACGATACATTTCCTATTCATCTTATTGGAACATGTTTTCATCTTCCTTCCAACATAATCTTTCTTTTTCCATTGCAAACACTCTCCTCAAACATGATCGACATAAAAGTTCCATACACCAAGAAGAATGTTTTCCCAACACAATTACCGGCTGAAACGACTCGTCGATTCTGCACCGATCGACCGAAAAACTGCGCTGTGTGTTCAGCTGAAAGGAAGAATTATGTTCCGAATTAAACAGCGTTCGCAAATAAAAGGTGCGCGCGGCGTTCCGGAGAAGTCGAGCGAGGCGTTTAAGCGAGCGAGTCCCACGTGGAAAGCGCATTAGTCAAACACGATACCGATCCGGCCAATTTCGGCGTTTCGTGCGGAAGAATGCCGCGCGCCTGGAAGCCCGATTGGTTCCGTCTCTTTGTGCCCCAGGTAGACGCGCTTTCGACACGCATCCCATCGAACACGCGCTTCCGTCGGGTGAAAGTTGAAAATCGAACACCGATAACAAAAACGAAAACAAAAAGTCAACTCGTCGAAGTAGTTCCAATTGTTTTATTGTCAAGAGGTTGCTTCGATATTACAAAATTAATGTATCAGTCGATAACGTCGCACACAAATTTGTACACAATCGACGGCTGGTCATACGTCAAGGTGAGCGCGTTGACAGTTACCTTGGCATGGTTTCGACGGACATCGCTGTTGCATCAAACAGTAACAAATCCATTCACGTCCGATTTGTTCCAGAATACGCGACACAGGTGCGCGTCGTCTTCAACGACAAATTTCCCTGTGACAGAAAGAATTCTGGTACCACGAACAGAATTGTCGAGTTCGGTAAATCATTTTATGCTTTTCGCGGTTTCAGAAGTGAATTAGATTTATGATTTAGAAACTTAGCTCGTGAAGAGTCTACATTTTTCCACGCACGAATATTTACACCAAATTATTTGTAGAGACATCAAAGAATTTAGTAATCCCAATGTCGGTGATAAAAAAATTGAATCGAAACTTCGACATTTCACTCGGGTATGTTCGCGTCTCCATTTAACCAGCTTTTGACAATACAAAACGCTACAGTTACTTGGTGAATAAACGCATTAATCGAAGTACATAAAGCTACGGAATTATAATCATATGTATTCATGCAATTATGAGCACACGGATAAATTATGAATAATTAATTGTTCGATATGAAACCTCGCTTCGCGCAGAATCCTCCTTCGTTAGATTATAATTGCAGTTAATAGTAAACTTGTCCTACGTAGCTAACATTACTTTATTTACAAGACATGTATTAAACAGTGGGATACTGATACGGCGTAACCCTACGGATAATCGATTATTTATATGTATAGACTCCATGAATCCGTCCTCGACACGACCAGGAGGGGAAACTAATATTCCAAGCGTCGTCAGTCAGTCGTCCTCTCGGGTCCTCGCGGTCACGCCTCCAAGTCGAAATATTATTTAATCCTCGCTGGCCGTGCTCTCCGGCGTTGTTTCAGCGCAACTGCGCACTTTGCGCTAGACACGCAATTACGAGTGTCTCGGTGAAAATGAGCCACAAATAATCGCGGTATCAATTTTGTCACAATTCTTCAACCGTAGTGACAGTTACATTTATACCAATAGTGTCGTATGTCGAACCAGTTTTTAGAACTAATGGGGTATATGACCGCTTACTATGGTCCTACATGGTACGCCATACAAAGAAAACTAGTTTTCATGCAGCTCATTTTCAACGAGGTCTCACATACGACGTCTCACTCGCGTATAAAAATATTTTTATTGCACTTTGATTATAGTTTTTGGAAGCTCCATCGAAGCTTTCTCGACGCAAATATTCGCCAAAAGCACGAAACAGTATTGCTTGGGGAGACATAAGGCACTTTCTATGTACACTCGATCGTGATCTCGGGGAAGAACAGCACATAATATTGACACGGCGTCGTAGAAATATCGGTACCACGAATGGGCGTAATTGTATATGTGGGAATAGTTGTACGACGCCGGGTGTGTTGGTAAAATACTGCTATATATGGTATCTTTAAGTGTACGTAAACTGTTGTATAAATATTAGTAAGAACGTTACTCGGGAATTATTTATAAATATTTTGCGCTATGGGGGATGTCGGGCCCAGGCCCTGATGCCTAAGTGGTCCGCTTCCTGATAAAAAACCTAATGTAGAGTTGGTATCGAGAATTGGTCGAACATGTGAGTTCATCACCTAGATGATCGGTACTAATGACACGAACTTTAAGGCTTGATTGTTGGAGAAAAAGTGTCTGGGAACTATCGCCAGAGAAATCCGGTAGTTTTTATTTTATTGGAAATGCAGTAATAGTACCTGATTGGGTACCTCAGAAGAAACATTCAACTATCGTAAATTGAGATAGTTTGAATTGGATCGCGAACTTCGAGAATTCGGATTTATTTGGGAAGGTGCCAGATATTTTTTCGAGTTAATATTGCACTAGTGCGTTTCTCCTAATGGCCAGGATTATATCAGCATTTAGGCCTAGCTTTCTTTTTTCGAGAAATAATTTAAATACATTTAGAAAAATATATTCGAAGGTATCTTCTTCTTTTAAATAATTTATTATATTTTATCGAAATTTGTGTTTTTCCGAAAGCATAGATCAAATCCTGGTCACTAGTCAAATCTGCAGTATCGTCCGAGCATTCAATCTCAACACTGAATAACATCGTGCTCTAAATGAAATCCGCCAGTGTTATCCAATGTTGTTACACACCTAAGATAAATTCTCCACCATACTCATTTTTACCATCCGCCAGTAAATTCGAACATTCGACTATCCAACATTTTCGTTTCTCGGTCAGTTACCTATGCCACCTACAGTGGTTCCAACCATTCGAATTATCTCATCTGAGTCTGGTTATGTGATATGAACTTTTCTTTTGTATAAATAATAATCGTATAAATAGAAGGGCATTGTGAACGAAGACCCAGTCGGTAAGTACGTTCCCTACCTACCGGGTGTCGGTCGCGGGTCGACCATCGGTACGTTACCGACGGACGAGAAGTCGGTTGGCCGGTCCTGCCTTACCGACGTGGCTAATGTTTTGCGTTAGATAGATGGCGCTACGTCAATCAGTTTATCCGGCCCTTGTGCGTCATGTAACTTATGCTGTCGGTAAGCAATTTGTCCCGTGCAACACGCCGCATTCGCGAGCACATCGCTAGTAGCGTGCCGGTCATTATGCACAATACGGCACAGCTCAGTCCCACGATCGTGCTGAGCAGGTTCGGCCGCATGCACACTCGGTCACTAGGATCTCCGCTTCCTGAAATTTTTTTATTTTATTAGAAATAATTTAATTAGTTTTATTTAACATAAAAACGTTAATGGGAAGAAAACAGAAACAAGAAAACTAAAAAAATTTAGGCATTATTATTATTATATGAATACATACTTATATTTATATAGGTAATATAAGTACTGATACAACATATTTTTTTCTTTATTTTTAGAGAAAATGACCTACCTTGCCGAACAACAGTGCTGTTTTGGAAAAACTCGGTGTCGGCTTCACCTTCCTGCAGCACCCGTAGTGACTGGAATAAATTAACGTTTTCTGACAGACTGGTTGCCGGTGTCGAGGGGCCGCTAATTAAATCATTCACTGAACGTTTGGATACACCCTTTGCGTTCCTCCAGTGGCAAGGTTGACTCTGAAAGCAGAATGGCATTTCAACACCGCGCCGAAAATACTCGAACAACGTCGTCATTCTTACACTATCAGTTACATCACAGTCGACATAATTTACGCAACTTCCTACTAATTCACTTGTTATAATTGAAAAAGAAAAATTGCGGAACGAGCGATTGCGTCAAATTTATTCCAAAGCATTCTATAAAAACTGAACATGATCAATCGTAATCTGTATCTTCATCTCTCGAAACTTCCTTCTTTTCAAGTTACGAAAATAAAAAAAAATCACGACATACGATCCGTTTTGAAATTTAACATCCAGAAATGCATCGCGATCGCAGCGGTTACGTAAGATTTAAGTTCGAGTTCATTCGACCCGTTCTTATGTCACGTACAAATTCTGTTGAAGTTTTTCAAGTTCAGTTATGAAGATTTGTCTGAGAATTCGCGCTCATTCGCGCTGACGTATCGTCACGCTGCAGGGACTTGGCAAAACTCACCGGACAGCGTCCGTGGCACATCCGGACGTCGCACTCGATGTATAGCGCGGGCGAACCTGTAAACCTGAAGGTCTTCATGTAGGCGAAGACTTGCGTCTCGAACAGGCCGCTCTCCGACCACGATCCGCGAAATCGGCTGATGAGTTTGTCATCCACAGGACAGCCGTACTGGTCGATCAGCTGGATGCGCTTGTTGCCCCCGTTGTGCGCGTAACAATCATTGACGACGATGTCGAAGCCGTCTGCTAAGAAAGGCGACAACAGAGACTACTAAAAACGTTCTGTTCAAATACCTGACTACCATCCTTATACGAAATATGAGGGACACATACGTCGAACATAATTTTCAAATTAATCAGTTTAAGACCAAAACAAAAGATTATATGAATTGGACTAAAGTCATTTGTTGCTGGATGTCAATGAGGTACTATTGATTTTTTTTAATTTTATACTTTTTCCAGGAAATTGCATCAACTTGACCTAAAGTTCATTGAATATTAGGTAAGAGTTAGCAAAAAGCAAAATTCGCGATTCAAGTCGTGCACGCGAAAGATGTCCCTCGTGTTCCGTAACGGTGGCTCCGTCAAGGTCACGCGTGAAATCGACCGTCGTATCAGGTGAAATGTACCGTATTTGCTGCGCATGTAGATTATGAGAGTCAAGGGATCGCCGACACGAACTGGTCCAGCGACTCGCGTCCCCGTCGTGCCGTAGCCGTACCTGATTTCCATGTAGCACTCAGGTGGTTGCAGCGTAAAAACTACAGGATTTCCGGTTGCGACTCTGAAATTACCGACCGCCGGCAATTAAACCGATAATTATGACCTTCTTATAACTCTAAATATAATTATTTGTCGCATTTTTGTGTCGGTCCGCGCGAACCCGCGGCACACGGAAGCGCATTACGGGAATGCCATGCGCGACTAGCCCAGTGGGAAAACTTAAATAGAATGGGGAACAAACGTCGTCTCAATGCGCGCAAAAAGTCAATGGCGAACGGAGCAGAGTTGTTGAAAGTTCTGGGGATGTTGCAAAGGTTGGAAGAAGGTGAAAGGAGTTAGAATCTTGATGCGTAGACAAATTTTGTCAAGGTCTTTTTACTGAAGATTGTAACGGAGGATTTGAGAAGATGGAAAGTTAGATACTAAATGTTCAGAAACCTTTCGATTTATAATCTGAATGGAGTTAGGACGAAGGTATCTAACTACGAGTTAAGATTAAACCATAGATAGTAAGAAGTTAAACAACTTGTTAATTTAAACTTAAAAGAAATTCTTGGAACTAGTTGGAAGAACCAATGCTGCTTTTTTTAAAGTTGGAAGTCAATATCTGGAAGAGATATCTTAAGTCTAGAAAAAATAATACAACAGTTACGACTTCCATTCGAGTTCAGTTCGAAAACTAAACCAATTATTGACAGAAAGTTAGAACTCAAGAAATGTCTTCAGTCCTAAAAGGCCAGACATTAGTTAGAATATTTATCATCTGGTTTCACTTCCAACCGAGGATCAATTATATGACCAGTCGATGGTTAAAAGTTAGAACTTAAAAAGGATGTCTTTAATCCAGATGAGCCATCAGATGGAATATAAACCTGACTCGAGTTCCATCCACCCTTAGACATAAAGCATGGCTTCCCATCGTCCAAGGACCAAACTAATAAGGAGAACCCTCATCCATACTTACTCGACATCCAGGAAGGGGAATGTGACAGTCTTCCAGAAATCGTATCCGTACTCGCAGGTAACCTTAAAGTGCTCATCGAACTCCTCCTCGATCAAGGGATTGTACTGCACGGTAACGGTGTTCCACATGAGATTTTTCTGAAAAGCACACACGTACACAACAGGAGTCATATTTACAATCGCGCAGCCTACTCCGTTATCGCGACGCTTAAATTATTGCATCAGCGCTGTTACCGTACCGTGGGACTCTTCCTACTGTCTTGGTGATGGGTGTTCTCACCGAGGGTGCCGCATCGATTGAGCTGGATGTAGAATTCATAGTAATCTCGGCCCGTCCCGTTAACGTACATGCAGTCCGGGTCGTAGGAGTAACCTACAATTAAAAGGCGACTGTCGTCAGAGCTTGCCGATGTCGGCCTAATATGGGCGCCCCGCGCCGATAAAACCGCCCGCTATTTATGGGGTGCGATAACGCCGGCCTATGGCTCGCGTCTCTTCGATTCGGGCAGGACAAATGTCGCCGAGACCGAGTTCCCAAGACGCTGATTGTGCGACGCGCAACAATGACTCGGAGCATCGCCGGTGTCAGAAAACTTGACATTGAGTGTCTGAGAATATGGAACACTCAGAGACAATGAACTGGGAAATAACTGAATGGCGCTCGCAGGAAAGCGTGTTACGGAAAATTGTGGGGCGGACACGTTTGAACGGAATTTGATGAGGAGGAGTTACGCAACCCGGTGGAAATTGTGCGTTTCGCGTTCCAGGCGCGATTAGCTCTTGCGGGAAAAGTATTTTTCTGAACGGTGAAGGTGACTGGAAGTCGGGATCTGATTAGGTCACGGGATCCAAGGTGATTGTCAATTGTTCGGAGCTGTGAACTTGGGACAGGCTTCTGATCGGGGCAGGTCACGTTCTGCTAGATCAATCAAGACCCCATCCTTCGCTTCATCTGAACGAATTGTAACCGTTCGACGGTTGAGCTTGCAGAGGTCAATCTTTGCCAATCTTTGACCTTCGCAAAGTCACACCTCGGAGGTGAGCGACGCTAAAGAGGAGTCGCGCCAGTTGACTGACGTCTTGTCACGATAGAAGATTTGATCCCATCCGCAGAACGGTAATCCTCCACGCACTTCCCTCGACGAAACCGTAAACTCGCTCGCCACTCATTAGAGTTTCTCGCACCGCGTCACTCAATTTCGCGTTTTGTCTCATCGCATAACACCTGAGTCACGCTTTGCATTTTAATGGTCCCGCGCGCAGGCGTGAGATGACTTTAATGGCATTTTATATCTCGGTTCAGAACAATATATCGCCGCCGACGAATTCGTCCTGATAAGACACCCGATTACCACGTGGAATCGCGTTTCGCCAACAAAGCTCGTTATGACGTTAGAGTTACAGTTAGTCGAATTTTTTTACAGTTACGTTTTGTTTAATGGCCCGTTGTTTTCCTTTCCTTTTTCTTCTCCCTTCCTCTTTTTTACCATCCGCCTGTCGATGTTATCCCGACTTCGTTTCAATCTCCCGTCAGCGAGAACGCGAATTAATCCGAACCGCGCTTTTCACGGATTAACCTCGTCCGAATATAATCACCGCGTTTTCTCGAGGAGGCGGCTTTTGTGCCAATTATCGGCGCGAACGTAACGTGCGTTGATTGATGAAGGAAGCGCGAGTGCGAGTAATACACTTGAAATAATCCGCAATTTGCCGTGGACGCGCGAAAAATGCGACTTCCACGTCGGGGGGCGGCGCCCTTCATATTTGCCGATCACACGAGACGCTCGACGCATTAAAATAACGGCGCACGCGCCTGTGAAAAATGTAAATTTAATTATTTAATTAATTATATTTATATACGTATCAGGGAAGTTCCCGCGGGTTCAGCGCGAATTCGGGGTTACGCAAAAATGACGGTTTATGCGCGAATGGCTTAATCACTTTCGTAATATGAACATTATTCGTGGGAACATTGTGCTCGTTTAATGAAAGTTTTATTATCGCGACTAAATTGCCCTTTTCATTCAGAACTCGGTGCCACGTCCCGCTGAAAGCCTTGCGTTTCGATTGCGCCGCACAATAATTGGACGAACGAGCCCGGTACACGTGCAATGCGTTCGGGAGGAAGATTGGGATCGTAAGGAATTTTGCGTGCTCCGACTTCACAATCTATTGCGATCCAACTATATATATGAAATATTTTTAACATTCTGACAGCCATATAGCGAATGATAAGAGATTTTATTGAAAAAAATGTCTAAGTTTTTTTTTTTTTCAAAACATATCGAATGTAGCAGTTTTTAGTGGTTACCCCAAAAATGCCTGAAAAATCAGGTGACGAAAAAACGTGAACTATTGCGAACAAGCTATTTATGACATATTTTTTAAATTGAGACAGGCATATTGCTTATGATAAGGGATTTTTTGAAAAAAATGTCAAAGTTTTCAAAATATGTCGAATTTTGTAAAGTTTAGTGGTCACCCCAAAAGTGGAGGTTGGAATTTGCACGAGCATATTTGATTTGAAGTATATTTAAATTTTTAGGGTTGGGTAGTGGGGTATGCATACCTGCTGAGTATAAAAGTCCTGTGAAGGAACCGTTGAAGCCTATTCGGATTTTCATGTAGTCGTCTTGACATTCTGCTTCAATGTCTGTAACAGAAAATATTATTAGTCATCAATTTAACCTAAAAAACCTAGTTCCTAGGAAAATGTATAAACTAATTTCAAAAAATGTATCTTCCGAAATAATCATTAGCAATTTAATCCCAAAATTTAATCAGCCAGTCACTTTAGTACTATTTCTACGTCTGAACTAGAAGAGGAAGCAGTTCCTGTTGTGGGACCGCGTCGAAAACGGAAGTCCAGTCATCGATGAAGAGTGAAAGTGGCGAGGGATTTCTCGGCGGTCTTCGAGGTAAGAAGTTTCCACGTACATGGGCACGCTAGATACGGACGATAGTCACAGTCGACGACGCCACCCGATGATAAAACCGCTTGTGTGTTAGCGTTCGGATACCCGGGTGCGTGTTACGGCAATGGGCCATGCCTCGGGCCGCGCTTCGCGTTGCGACAGAAACGCCGCGGAAGCGGCTCATTATGCCGGACAGCGAGCGCGCGTCAAATCGGTTTAATACGTTTTTCGTTGCAATCCCATTACGACATGTCGCGCCTTTGTGCCGCACCACGACCTTGTCTTTTAATGGAATTAATGGCGTCGCTTAATTGCGCGGACTCGTCGAGTAATTAGCGAAAATTATACGGCGACTTTTAATCGTAGAATGAAGACATCACTCGTAATTTTAGTTCATCGCCCACGCAGAACTGACGAGTGAGGGGACAGTGTCACGAGAACTGTGTCGAACAATTTGACTGAAGAAATTAAGAGACGGTAACATTGGTTTCGAGAATCAGCGGGGTGCACTGCAATAAATAACTGTAACTCAGTTTATAGTTTTACTATAAAATTGAAGCTTTACTGTAATTTTACTGTAAAACTTTGAATTGCTGAATTGGCTTAAAGTTTCAATTTTTCAATAAAACTGTAAATTTATAGTGAACTTTTAGTTTCACAATTTTTTACAGTGTAGAACAGGAAATTAGTATACCGTAGAAAACCTTTCAGTGAAGATGGAAATGTATCAGAAATGTTATAAAAATTCGACGGCACGAAAAAAATTAATCAGCAAAGATAATTTCATCGATTCCCCTAATTGCTTTTAATGTGAACATTTCCTCGACCCAATTGGCCCATATATGGTCCACCTCTATCTCTCGCTGATACACCGAACCGATATCACTGCGCCTTATAGGAAACTGTCTCCGCGTTCAGAGTCGCGATATACGCTCACACCCGCGACTTATCAATCCGTACTTTCGGCGGGACGTAACTGCGCAGAAGCGAAAATATGTAAAGCGTTATTCGAAAAGTCTGTAAAGTCGTTATCTATTGAGTTACGACAGCCGGCTGGCTGTATCGTCGCAGTATCTGAAAGGCTGCGGAATATATTTCTCGAGCTCGCGGAGACCATTAGCGTGGCCGTTCTGTATGCTTTGTGTTCATCGTCCGGCAAAACGCTCCACACAATGGCGAACGTTGCGCAAACGCCGGCCCGCGATTGCCCGCGCAACTTTTCCGCCACGAATTTGTGTACGCGACGGCACAGCCGGAACTCGGACCGTGATGATGATTCCTCCGCGAAAACATCGCGATCCGCAATTACCGGCGCCGAGTCTGCGAAATTTCCGCGTATTAATGACCGCGCGCGAGCACAATGCCGCGCGCGTCAATGCTTCATTATTCGTCAATGCCGCGCGAAGCATTGTCCGATGTTTCTCACGTGGCGATAATCTAATGAGCCTAATTTCAAGTTTTAGCGTGCCGCCTGGTTGTTAGGCGGCATTCAGAGGTCTGATATGGTGGGGTTAGTTAATCCGATGCTTCGAGCGGAGAGACGGATGGGATGTTAATGGTTTGACGCTTTTGAGGAAAATAGTTAGGGTGTTTGTGGTGTCAGTTTGAAAGAATTCTATGGGTGATTTGGAGGAAGTTTATGAAAGAGAATTTCCGCAAACGATTATTAAGTCGCTGCGAAAGTTTATGGAAAAGGAGGAATAGAATAAACTTGCTCAGAGCCAAATGTATTAACATAATTGGTTATTTATAATAAAATGTCATCATCAATACATTCATTTTTTCTACAATATAAAGTATTTGAAATCGAACTCAAATTCTGTTATTTAGAGACACAGATGGTTTTATAAGTGCGGTTTGAGGCCGATCAAAATTATTTTTTGATTTCTTTATAAAATTTAAATTGGCTTTTGTTTCCACATTAACTTACACGTCACTTCCACAGTTTTTTTAACTCCAGGATTATTAAAACCTCATTTCGAGACTACTCTGAGTCAGTAAATGTATTTTCGAATTTCCGGTCATATTTTGATAAGGGTTAATAATTTTTTCAAAAAAATGATTTATCAACCATTCTCAACATCGAGCTATATTTCTGTTCTTTATGCATTAGTTCTACTTTCTACCTAAAGGGCTAATTCAACGTGATTTTACGAAAGTGAAAATCGTGCCGTTAATGGGTCATTCCACCTCCCAGCATACCGACTGACATCTTAGAACCAGGAAACCTCGAGCAAAAACCTGGATACGAAGCGTTCCATGGAAAATCGGCCGAGTCGTCGGTATTAAAACTTAATGGTCTGCGGTCGGCGCAATTCACGATTCCGCGGGTGGGCCCCGTGTCCCGTGGCGAGAATGCCCCGGCTTTACGACTTCATTGAACCCCCGCGCTCGGCCCAAATGCCCGGTCATTTATTCCGCGCAAAATATGTAACGGCAATTACGCGGTTGCGAAAAATGCGCGTGCGAAACGCGAGACCCCGTCCTGAAGAAAAAATGGGAAAACACGAGAAACAGAAAAGGAGGATGCGAAGACGAACGAAGAGGAGCCGTGCGGGGAAATTTTGTCCGAGACAAAAGCCCGACGACGATTCAATAACTTGATTTACGCCGACCGGGAGGAGATTGATGAGCATGCGCGATGACGCCGAGGATAATCGTATTAATCATAATAATAAAGGACCATTGGAGGCCGCGCGGTGACTTTCATAAAGCGACGCAACTTCCGACACCGTTTTAATTGCCGGCCTAACGGTAGCTGCTTAGTTTGCCAGAATGCCGTTCGTACGATACAGTATATACTACTCCAGTTTTTGATTGGATCATTTTTCTGCTCGGAGGCACGTTAATGACGAGCGGCGCTCGCGCATCGTCTGCCCAGTTACGACGGGAAGCGCGATTTTCTGTTTAACGATCGGGATATTCAAATCAAATTTGTACGAGTGAAGTGAGTAAAAAGTAAACTTGAAAAATGATAAACTGGAATTTTAAGGCTTTAAGAATTTTTCAAACCAACGTTGTTTTTTTAAGAAGATATCTTTTTCACTTGTAGATGTTATTCAGAAGTAACAAATTTGAGGTTAATGCACAACTTTTTGTAGAGTCTGATTTTTCAGAAATAAAGTAACAACTACGAACAATACTCGGAACAAACGGAATCCGCTCCAATTTTAATGATGTTAATTTTGCAGGTGAGTCGCAGAAAGTTCGCGGAAGTGAAATATAATTATGTGAAATACTCGAAGTCCACTGCGGTCTGGCTATCATTTACGTAATCCCGCATATCATTATAAAAAATGCGCCAGTAATCACGCGAAACCGGAAAAATGCTTCTAACGATTTTGCAAATTCTTCCGCGTCCCCTTCCCCCGACACCCGCCATAGAAAATCGCAACAAAAACAGGGAAAAATACTCTCATGATGGATTGCCTCGTCGACCCCGGCACATTGCTTTCTCTCAACAACCCCATGAAACCGTAATACATCTCCCACATTGGCCGCCCGAAACATTTCTCAAAACCCTCAATTGTTCGTCGCGGAAGCGTTTTTCCCATCCGCTAAATCGCCCGGACATGCCTCGGCGCAGCGAAATTCATTTGGCTAATCAACGGTCTCGGCCCGCGCGGCCATTTCCTCCCGCGAAAACGAAAGTCGGCAACAAATTGCGGCACTCACGTTGCACCCTCGTGGTGTTGGGTCGGTATCTGCGGTGCTCACGATCCCAGGATTCCGGATGCCGCCTCCAGTCCTCGTCACCCGCGATGCCGGTACCGCCGCCGCCTCCTCCTGTCAGGCCCTGCAGTCCCTGCAGGGTCTGCAGGGCTTGGAGGTTAGGGCTCAGAGGTCGGTTCTTTAATGATGGCACTGGTACGTACGCTGCGCCTTCCCCGACATACACAACCTGGAATCAGAAACAACGATAATTACCAGGTGGCTTGGCGCTTTGAGACAAATGATAAATTGAATGCGAACGCGCCGGCCTGGCGCGCCAAGTGCCCCGCGATCCATTACGGGCGCGTTATTAAACTTGGATTAGGTTTATGAAGGTGGCTGGTGAAAAATTTATCGGGCCTTTTCAGGAGAACGATGACGCGTCGGAGTATGTGGCATTGATCAGGTTAAGCAATCTGTTTCAGTTGAGGAGTTCCAGGGTTATTTAGCTTGTGGTAGTGTGGTAGTATGATAAATTTGGTTACAGCTTTTCAAACTGACAGTTTTTGACAAGATTGAATAATATGAAAAGGACTTAGACTGTAACATGTCACGGAATAGTCTTGTCTAAAGTTAAAGGTCACGTTTGGAAGTTCCTACCACCCAAATCACGATCTTCAAGAGGAATAGGATTCATTGGTTATAAAAGGATTATAGGATGATCCAAATAAATTTCATATGGAATGCTGGATCTTCAACCTTCTAAACTGCAATGATGCAATGATCAGGATGAACAATCAATTTCAGAATCTGGAAAGGTCCAGGACTTTAGCTTGTCCAGAACCCAAATAGGTCTGGTTGAACTCCAAGGTGATTTATGGTAACTCATATCAAATCAAATCTTCATATGAACATTTTCAAATTTATCATATCTTGTCTTCTAAACCAAACACCACCACCCTCTGATGGTTCTTCATCTTCAGATAAAATGTACGATACCAAGAACTCCACCCAAGACAATTGATTACCCTCCAGCCCTAAACCACTCTCAAGGTGCGAACATTTCTAAACAAAAGTCCTAATCCGCATCTTCCCAGAGCCATCTATCCTTCTAAACCATCCTTCCTATCCTTCCCATCTGATATCCCTTCAGACAATGCGCGAAACTCCTCGCGATAGCATCTCCGAGTCGACACAAATCAGCGTCCGATTGATCGGTCAGCGGACAAACGAGCCCAAACGTGGCGAGTGCGAGTGACGCGCGTGCGCGCACACCCGTTTTTCGCACAAACGGTAGACTAATGACCGCAACCGGCAACTGGAGTGTGCTCGCGTTCGGCCCCTGATTTACGACTGCGCGGTGATCGTGCGAATCGAAGACGCCAGAAGGTCGAAGCCCGGCAGAAGAGTAGTCGCTCATTGACTTGCCTAGGCGGTGACCTCTCCCACGTTATCCAGTTGGTTCGAGCCGGCTGTCGGTGCGCATCCGCGCTGAGCGCGAGAACGAGCGCGGCTTATCAGCCAGCATTGACGATCGGCCACGGCAAAAAGAGCTGCGGCCCGCGGAAAAAGCGACCGCACGATTCACGCGTGACAAACGATTTACCAGTCGTTCCTTGAAGGGATTCCGATGATCCTCGAAAGAGTCAAAAGATCGTCGAAAGATTATTTGATCCGAAGTGGAGTTTCAAGTTGACTTGGGGTGTTTCTGTTCGTGATGACCAATCTAGTAACCAATCAAAGTTCTAATCCCTACCAGCACATACCCGTGAAATCTACGGAGATTCTCCGAAGATAATTGGGAGACACAGATTTTTCGGAGATCTCTGGACATTTCATGGGAGATTTTCCGTAGAATCTCCGATTCGGGAGCTGTGCTGTTAGGGAATGCATCAATCCAGAAGTCTATGCCTAAACATCGTCTGATCGGAAATGAAAGTGTTAGAAGTTGATCTGTGGTACCCGGAAAGAAGTTTGAGTTAGAAGACTCAATAGCAATTTTTTATGCGGACCAATTCATTAACCGACAAACACTGCGATGAATCAAGTTAAAAATAGTAAATTCACTTCACAAAAACCTATACATCGTGACCACTTTAGTACCAAGATCCCTTAATCGCAGGTTAGCTTGTAAGACGTTTGTCGAGAAGTTTACAATCTCTGAAACTTCCCCCTTAACCCGGCGTTATCGGCGTAAGAACGGCTACAACGAAATTGCTCGCAGAATGGGCATCGGCAAAAAGGGAGACGAACAAACACATTTCCCATCGGCAATATCGTTCGCGCATCGTTTCGACGGGCCTCGTCGAAAAGTTTCTTCAGCGTGCAATATCTCGTTCGCACCCCCCTCGCCGTGTGAACCGCATGGAAGAAACCGATTCGCCGTAATCAGGCACGCGGAAGAAGCCGGCCGAAGGTATCTGGAAATCGGTTTTCCCTCTTACTCCCGCGAACGGCGCGCCACGCGGAAACTCGGGAATCCGAAGCGCGCCGAGAAGAAGTGCGCTGCTTCTTCGGCACGTCATCATATGTCAAGTCGATTCGCCGCTTCTTGCCCGACCGAAACCATCGAGCAAATTACGCAACAGTCGACGCTGTTTTGCCGAACGGCTGCGGCAAAAATTGCGATTTGCGTTCGGCGATGCGGATGATTGATTGGTCGAGCGAAAATGAGGTGGATGATCTTCAGCAATAACTGCGCCATATTAGTGTGGTCCATAATTTTTAAATGACCGTTTTTAAATGCAGTCCATTTCCATCATCTTTGCGTAATGAAGCAATGCTTGAAAAAAATATGTAGATTATGTGACTCGTTTAATCAAACGTTATCACTGTTAACGTAATCAATGATCCTAATGGTTGTAAACAATTAACCCACTTAGTTAAACACGTCTAATACGTAACAATAAATTACCCTGAGTCCGGCTTGAGTATTGGCTCGATTAGAATTAATGGCGAATCGCGTTGAACGGTACATTAATAGTCTGCATTGACGACAAATGGACATTAGCGAGCGAGTGGGTTTTATTAATTATTGATCCTCGAGATGAATATCTGGCCTTTTTTGTTTCGACTGGTAGGCATTGGGCTTCTAGGTGTACCGGCCCGATTAATGACTGTAATTAGACTTTTAATTTCAGAGCTTGACCTGTCGACCCCGGTTTAATAATACGGCAAAAAACGCGGGACAGTTGCCAAGCACAATGCTCGCCCGGGCAAAATAAAGTGGGTTAAGTCGAGGGTCTCTTTCATTTTTGTTCATGCAAGTGTCTCACGTGGCACTCAGCCGACGATGACTCGCCGATAGCGCCTGAAATTTGTACCTTGTCATGACGAAAAATGTTCGAGTCTGATTTTTATCGCAAACAAGTGTACAACGTAATTTAGTAGCTGGATTATTTATTCCAGTCGATCCGATTAACTGACAAGAAAGTGGATTTATCGAAAAAAGAAGAAGATTAGGTTTCCTGTAAATCTCAGCACCGTAAATCTGCGGGCAAAATCAAGGCAGCGGTCATCTGGCGGAACTTTTTTGCCGGTGACGCCCGTTGTAAAAACACGTTTTCGACGTAAAATCAATCATTATACCGGAGTTTACGAGCTTTTATATTTCAATTTCTGCTCCAACACCAGGATAAATTTTAAATCCATTAATCAACCCAGACCATCCGAACCGGTTGAAAAGACGGGTTGTCCTCGTTAAAAGTTATTAAGACATGCAAATTTGTGAATTAATTTCAGATTTATCTTGGTCGGGAACCCCAGGTGTAATCAGCACGAAAACAGTCGCGGCGTCAAATTTCTTTGTATCTGCGTAGCGTTTACAAGTGCTTGCGATTCATTTTATTTACATCCATACAAATTGATCTTGATTGAATGTTGCCATACTTCTGTTCATATTTTGATAAAACATGACCAAGAAACTAGGACAACTGTTAAGTTAATAAGGAAATTCTATTACACTCTTAAAATGTCCTATTGTCGCAACAAGAATCCTTCTATGAGAGAAGGAAAATCAATTCTTTGACAACACGACTGTAAAGGAATAGATTTCATGCTGTGACAGGAAGAAAAATGTTATTTGAGGTTATGAGGAGCGGACCACGCATGTGCGCGCAGTACGTCTTTTTTCGTAAACAGATATATTGCTGTCACAAAATGAAAATCAGTTTAGGGCAACCAGACTAACTTTCTGTGAGAAAAAATACATATGATTATTGTCACAGAGTGACAATCATATCCTATCAAACAGGACGAAATATAAGTCTTGCTGACACTTATATATCGTCTTACTGACAATTATACCATCTTCGTCTTGAAAGACGAAGATGGTATAATGGACCGGTATAAAACAAAAACCTCCCAGACCATTTTGAGCCTCGTCTACTAAAAGATGTCTTCTTGTCAAAAAAATTTAATCTGTTTGGTAACAGAATAATTACAGAATGAACAGAATGATTAAGGGCCGATAATTCCACCGATTAAACTCATTTTCGTAAAGTTCCATCATTTTTCATAAATCCATCATGTGATTAGGACTACTATACATGAACAGTTTTTATTACCATTCCTTCAGCAATTATCAACTTCACAGTTACAGCTACTGTACAGAATGGTCATAAAAACTAATCAGAGTCTTAATAGTTAAAAAATATCAGTGTGCAAAAACCAGTACCCCAGCAAAAATTAAAGGAAACTTACTATTCGAATGATTTGTATTCCCGATTTTTTGCTCCAACATGCCGTAACGACATACCTCTAACTCTTCCTCCGATCTATTTAGATCCATTCAAAACCACCCCACCCTTTTCTATCCCATTGCCCATCGCTCTTCCATCCCGTGACACTCCTCTCCCTTTGTCCACCTCCTCCCCCTCGATCCCTATCAATTCCCGTCTTTGACTGTCTCGCGACACCTGAAAAGTGCGGAGCACAATCCGATCGCTGCGTATTCGTCATCCGCCTAACCCCCCTCCCCCTGCCCCCGTGCTCCGTTCACGTGACTGCGCACGCTCCGTACCGGCGGGGCATTCTCCGGGCCGCGCAATCTCATCTTCAATCATGCAAATAGTAGTGCCGGCGCTGCCATAATGGCGCTGCGTGGCGTCATTACGTGGCTGCAATGAGAGGAGGATTAATCGGGGGAGGCGAGTACGGAGGTAGTTAAGATAGTACGCGAAGATATACATCAGGCGTGTGCAACTGGCGACGAATAAACCACAGTTATCCATCGGCGGGATCGCAAAAAGTCGACGGGCGACGCGGTGAACCTTGTACTTACGACGCAAATCATGCGGACAGCACGGACGAGCGAGATTCGCGTTCGGCAGGCCGGCAGCGCCGCCGACGGATCCTTCGGCCCGGTCGACGACCCGCCCCGACACCGGAAGGATATTAGTCCGCCGGCACCGACGAACCCGCACAATTAAGCCCGACGTTTCGACGGCCCCCCGCCCGCCCGCTTTCGGAGCGATTTATTGCGCGGCGAACAATCGGCTGATTGATTCTCGACTCGGAGCGCGCGTCCGCAGCGATCGATTTTATCGAATTCGATGTCATCTGGTGGGCGAGGGCGCGAGGGGAGGACGGGGGTAGATTTATAAGTTCGTGGGAAAGACGGATCGGGAGGATGAGAGAGGTTGGAGAAAATGGAGGTTCGAGAAATGAAATTGTCATTTTGGAAGTGGGTATCCATTGAAAAATCGTATATAGGGGACATATATGTTGCGTATATGCCACCTGTAAAAACATATACGTATGGCATGTATGACACATTTTATGACACTTTTATGTCGCATAAATCAATCCATATATGCAATGGGGAGCCATATATGTCACAAATAACACAATTTTATATGGGTAGGCAAAATGTTGAAACGACACATTCAGTTGGGATAGGAATGGATGTTGTCGGCTTCGAAAAGATCAAAATCGATTGGTTTTGAAGGTAAATAATTCATCGTCTGATTTTTCGATGAACACTTCGAGGTGTAAAAAAATAATAGAATTGTAACATAAGACACAATGATTCGTATTATAAAAACGTTTCGCAATGATAATAAATGTGATGGTTAAACTTTGTTTTCTCTACTCCCTTTTTCGTTTTATTCGAAGGAGCAGGAGTAACCTCCGCGATTTGATGCGTCCCGAGTGAACCGACGTAACGAGGGCTGCTGAAACGGAACCGTAAAACAAATCGACTCGGTTTTTTGTCGCTGGAACAGTTATCCTTTAAAATGATTTTAATTACCTGGTGAGCACAGTTCGAGCATAAAATTATCCGCGACGCTCGGAATCGCTCTTTTTTCCGATTCATTTCCTCGCGCTGAAATTGGCGCTGGCGAGCGCGCTGAACTGAATTCACCGCGAATGCCATTTGCAGAAACGCTGCCTCTCCTTTTTTCCCTCCTTCCCCTTGCCATTCTTTCGTTTCGGTCCAGGCCATTATTACGGGCACGGCGAAATGTAAATGAATAGAGGAGGAGCGCTCTTGAAATAATTTTCATCGGCTTACGTAACGGCTGGTATAAAGTTACGTAAAAGATTATAAGTTTATATTATATATAATCTGCGGACGGAACGCGCTAAAAGTAATAATTGAAGAAATGAGATGCAAATACGTGAATGTTGCGTTTATTGCGGCGCGGGCCTGCAGGGACGAGTCTAATCATAAAGAAGAACAAAACGCGCCCGGGAAAAGGATCGAATGGGAGGAAAGCCCTTCAGTCAAATATCTTTTAAATTATACGTGGAATCATTTCACGCAACACCTAACGCACGTCCAACGCTCTTTCCAATTATTGCGTTTTTTCGCCCCGGCGAGCGCGCGTTATTTAAACTGGACGAAAGAAGCCGCGCAGAAACAAATAAGTTGCGCCGTCCGGGAATGCGCCACGGTTTTGTTACGCTTAAGTGATAGTTCGGCGGCGCTCGCGCAGATGAAATGAAGCCATCCGATTTTTCGTCCGGCAAATGGAAGGATTAATTGGATGGAATTGTTGGGTTGCAGGCCGTTTTCGCCAAGACGTCGCCTTACGAATGGGCAGTTGGTTTTGAGGAATGTGTGTTTAAATTCAAATTCTAAAGTTGGAGGCTTACTGTGAAAGGGATGAACTTCTGAAGTGGGCAGTTTGGCGGTTTATTGTGAAAACGGCTGGTTTAAAACATTTTGCGACGTTTTACTCGAGAATGAAATTATTTTTTTAAAGGAAGTGTCTTTATTTATAACTTTGTGCTTTGATGTTTCATAACTACTGGCGACGACAATCTGATGCATACTGCAAATTTGAGATAGCATAGAATACATACACAGTCAAAAAATTAACGGAGTTTGAGGGTACGGTGTGAGTGTAAAAGCAACGGAGTGAAAATTCACACCGCACGGAGTCATTTTGTATAACTATAACTTTTTAATTCATAAATGTCACCCTGTTGTGACAGTTTCAAAATGATAATAAAAATTTAGCAGAAACTGTAACATCTATGACTCCAATATATAACTTCTATTAATATAAATGTACTCTATAATATACGTCAAACTATATTCTATAATATACATCAAACTACCATTTTTTCTTAGTGGTTCGCGCAAATCCTGTACTTTCCCTGGCTGTCCAACATGTACCAAAAAGAAAACCATCCTCCATCTGCTCCACCATCCATTTCCTCCTCAAGATGTTCGCACGAATTTCAACTTTGCTGAACTCATCTCTCGCGACCTCTGCCGCTCCGCGTCAAAAACCGTTGGCCAAACGAGCGGGCTGCGCGCGTGTGACTGCCAAAGTAACAGGACGACCAGTTTGCGGAATTCGGATTTTTGCGCGGCTTTTTGCCCGCGCGACGGATGAAATGTATCGCCGATCGGGGAAAAGCGGATGGGCGTTTGCCGACCGATCTTGTTCGTTTTCTTCGATGCCTACGAGCTCTCCGCGCAGGAGTCCCACTTCCGCTCGTCCCGGGACCGTTCATCCATTAATGACGTAAATACACGTGTAACAGGATGCGGGCGCAACGAGCGCGCACATTTTTCGACATCTCTCACTTTCTTTGCGCCGCCGTCGTCCTCGTCCTCGGCCCGTCGCGCTTCTTTTGCTCTGTCCCGCGAACGCGCGCGAGATGCGCGGAAAAAGATATCCGCGCGTTTACGAGCGGCTCTCGTAAAACCGATTAGAGCGTAGATCCGTTTTTCAGCGGGTTTTGTGCAAGCGGCGCATGCGCGCAGCCGTATGAGGAATGTTGTCGGGATAGATTAGAACGCGCGGCTTAGATCATGCACACTGATGCCCATTGTGCGCGCTTATAAAAGCGCGCGAAAAAGTCAACTGGATGTTGATTAACGGTCGAGGATTTTGCGAGTTGGACCGTGTCGCGACATTACAATGAAGGCCGGGACAAAGTACCGGTGAATGTGGGAACAGTCAGAATTCAGCGACGTTTATGATGTTGCAGAAATTAATCTGCTGAAAAGATCGGATAAAGTCTTTAAAAAATGATAAAACTGAAAAGGTGATAATAAAATCTTTTGACAGTTTACAAAAATATTATGACTTTCAGACGCATTTAGATTGATGAAAGTATTTTTCAGACATTTTATTTCTACAAAGATTCGATTAACAATATTGCGGTTCTCAAAGGGCCTTCGATTTTCATTGAAGTATGTGGAATTTTGCATTAACTTTTTCGTACGTATAAAAACACTTTTTTAACAAAAAAGGTGATGAGAAAGTATATGACAGTTTGATGGAGCTTCCGATATTAACATGAAGGACCTGAAAAAAGAGGAAGACAATTGCGGAAGAAAATTACGTCCCTTCTCACGCCATGTTGAGGAAAATAAATTAAACATCAGCGCGGATAATCATCCATTACCATCATTTAAATGTTGATTATTGTTGACAGTGAACGTCATAATACGCGCGCTGCGCCGGAACGCTCAGCGCGGGAATAAATCAAACATGATAATGAATATTAATAAACTAATGACGCATCAATCGCGCGCGCGTATCGGCGTTTTATTACGAATCGGACAAATCGACGGCAAAACACAGCTGCGTTGGGCCTCATCACGCCGCACTTTTTCGCGCTTCCTGTCCCGTTAATACGACGACGGGCAATATAAATTAATGTAGGCTCATTATAATGGAAGAAACGACTATGCGTTTTTCCGCGCCACTCGTCGACAGTTACGCGTGTCATTTTTCGAGCAAAATGTATCCCGCTCAGACATCGTGTAATCATTTATCCAGAGGTGTTTTTAACTCAGCTTTTTTGAAGGAATGAAAGTATTATTCTTTTCTTGCAGATCTATTTACGAATTGAATACATTTTTGCTAATGTTGCAATCTGTTCATGTTTAACCGATTAACATTTAAACGGTAAAAATGGTAAATATAAATCTTAATACATTATTTAAACTTTAAATAATGCAGATTTTAAATAATTAAGATTTATATTTGATATATCGATTTGTATATAATCATATCAACTTACCGCATCGTGATCACTTGCTTCATGGGTCAAAGCTTCCCGAGTTTCGTTGTGTTTAGCTTCATCTTCATCTGGTCCAGAGCCACTTCCGGCCCAATAGTCTTCCGTCGCTTCCTCCACCACGGACTCTTCCGTCGCCGTTTCCACTCCGGTAGTTTCGTGACTTACCGCCTATGATAATCCATAGTTAAGTTTACTCTATCGCTTTGACTAACCATCTTATAATTATTTGTATAACTGCATTAACTTTTTTCTTTTTTTCTTATTTGATAATTTTATTTTATTTTATTTATTTTTTTTTAATGAAAGCAAAAGATATATATTGTTCACCCATGAACTCGTCGTTGCAAGGATCCATACGACGCAAAATCTGTAACAAAAAAGGACAACATTGAAGCATCTTACGGACATTATCTTAAAACTTTATTCGCAGAGATCTCGCGGCTCCACATTGTAATAATAAGAGGACTTCGCGAAGGAAACATGAAAACAGGCCATTACGCCTTAAGCGCTCGCGATTGGCTGTCGACAGAACGGACTGAAAATTAGAATAAACCACTGACTTTACACCGGCTGTTATTACTCAGTCGACAATTATCGACCGGGTATTACGCCCTTAAAGATCTTGCTATACCGAGAATAGAATCGTTTGCCAGCAATAAATGTAGTCTGCGCTTTCAATCCTGCGAGCCTTTTTTCTCGAGGAAGCACCGCAGACTTGAATTCCATTTTATCACTCGAAAAGAAAAAGTGTAACACTTCTCTAAAAATGTAGATTTGCGAAGAAACGTTCTAAAACTTTGTCCAAGTTTTGCGACATCGTGGTGATCGACGTACGAACGTTATAATTCGATTACTCGGCAAAAACACGAGCCTTAATCGAATCCTAATTCGATCAAACAACGACGCTACACTGTTAGTCGCGCGTAAAAACCCCGGTCCTATCGTTCGGATCTGCGCCCGGTCTGATGAGATTTTTTGCGCGACTCTTTGGTAATTTGCTTTTTCGTCCGAGCGATTTCGCTGCGCGCTTCGCAAATTGTTTCGTCAATATGCCGATATTATCGCCGAGCGAAAAATGCCCCGGGCGCGTCATCACGCCAAATGAAACGAGGCACCTTCGTGGCGCGAATCGCGCGCGTCGGGACGTTCCGTTCGAAAAAGCCGAGTAACAGTAAACAAGTGTACGCGGATCAAGCGGAGCTTTCCTTTTCTTATAATAATAAATCAGGGTTCGGGGCATTAATCATCCACATGCTTGGCGCCGTAGCGGTACGTACGGTGGACAAAAAGTCCGGCCTATTACCGCCTGACATCAAAGTTCCCAAGTATTTTGTCCCGCTTTTTTCACGCGCTTCTTCGATCGTCGTGATAGGTGTCGATTATTACGTGAAACTTCATTTTGACGGACATCAGCATTTTTGTCATTTAAATTGCTCTTCCGATCTTGATGTATATTGGAAAATGGCGAATTAAACTAGTAATTAAAAACCTAAATTACACGAAACAAATACGCGTATCAAAATGTACATTTCTGCACGACAAACCAGTGAAATATTACGTGGACCGACGAAATATTGACCGCTTCCACGTTGATTCAAGTGAACTTTTCTGCAAGTGTCGACAGATTTTTGCTAGTCCGAAACGAGAGACACGAGCGTTTGGATCCCGAGGCGATAACTTTCGCGAGCAAATCGAACATCCTTAACATCTTCAGCATTCGAATAATCGTATATCACCTGCGTGGAAACCGACTCCGGCGCGTCGTACGCGGTCATAATTTACGACAACTTTCATAAATTTTGCTTTCATCGTGGCGCGGGAGCCGATCCCATCGTCCTTGTCGCCGTTTGCATGCGCTACCGTTCCGAAGCCCGGCAAGATGCATTGCCGGTTGCCGGGCATCCTGCGTACGAACAAGTCGCGCGCTAACCACCTTTGTTGCCGGCGAGGCGCGCGCAACCACGAGCGCGAGTATCAACACTCGCGTCGGGACGAATAATGGCAAGAAACGGCGCGCGGAATTTATGTTTTGCGAGATTGGACGAGGAGACACGTTAATATGACAAATTGTTATGGAGAGCGCATTCCTTTATTTCCTTTTTACGCTTCCTTTTGCAATTCAACGCGCGGCGTACATTGTAGTTATGCGGAATGACTCTATGATGCCTAACATGCTTTTTGCACTTCCGTTTGATGGTTTTCAGGAATACAAATTCAGGACACGGACGCTTAGGGATTCCGCGTTTTTCGCGCTTTTTAATTGCCGTGACGACGGAGGAATGCGAAAATTGACCAAGAGAGAGGTGATTAAGTGGTCTAGGAAACGTTCCATGTTACCCTCATAACACGCCTGAACCATCCTAGGGACTAATGTCTAAAATCTACTAAATCTGATTTGATATATGCTGTAATTTACACCAGACATCTCCCTTCTCCTTATAAGCGGATACGCTGTACTTTTGACCACTTCCTATGGACCATCCTTTATGCACCCCCGGACGCTGTACCATAAACCTACGTAGCCTATGAATCTACTTTGCACTATTTTCTGTGTATCGCCGACCATGAATCACATAAGATGAACTATCCGCGTTGATAAATGGTCCATTTCCGAAACGCCGCGTATTACAAATCTTCTCCGGACCCTAATCCACTGACGATAATGTATGGTCGAAAAATGGTCCATAACCGACTCGCTCCCTCCACGTGATTCTCCCACTTCCATCCCCAGTATTCCCTCCCGTCATCATCACTCACATCCCACTGCAAACAAACACTCCACGCCCTCGCGTGATACTGTTCCGCCTTATTAGTTAAGGGCTTAATAAACCGGTACAAATTTACGGGCAGCACGGCGATAAGCGGCTGAAAAGCCGTTTATTTATGCCGCGCGAATTCTATTATTACAGCGCGCGCTCGTCATTAATAGCCCGGCATTTCGTGCCGGCACCGCGCGCCGCCTGATATGTGGCACCGGCCGCCGATTGTTGGGCGAGAATTCAATTACCGGCGTGCCGGCGAAGCGCTCCGCGCGCTATCATTACCGCGACTTTTATCGGTTGTAAAGTTACGCGGACAGTCTCGCGGGCGCACTATGTAAGCTGCCGATGCTATCGCTCTGATTAGTCCCCGCGCGTCCTGCGTAAGGGTCCCGCTCGTTATCCTGCGCATCACCATAATCAAAAAGTTTTCCGCCGGACGCCTCTCCGCGGAAACCGAGACCCCCGCGGATACTGTTAGCCACGGGAATCCCGAGCATTTCGCGTTTTTTCGATTGGTTTATAACTGGCTTGAGTGCGCCACCTGGTGGCTTAATGCAGGATCAAATGGGGAACTGTACTGTTAATCGATTTTGACAAGATCGTGGTGCTGTTATGTTTTATACTTTGATGAATGTAGTAGTGGATTTGAATGGCATGGAAAATTAAAAATGGGTTGAAATTAAATGGTAAAAATGTACCATTTAACTGCATTGAGAAAAATTAAATTAGTTGCCACATCATGAAAAAATGATTACCAAAATGCAATAGGACAACAATTTTTAATTTCAGGAAAAAATAAAAATTTTGTTTTAATTTTATAAGAAGATAATATTTTTTAACAAATCGTGTAGGTGTAGTTGTAATCTATAGTTGTTTAACCTCAAAACTCGCTACCAGATTTTAATGAAATACTGCTTTTTACGATTAATTTTACAAAATCCTATATATCACGAAATTGCGAATTCACTTTGCTCATCTGATATCGTCATAAAAAAACATTCTAATTTATAACGTCGAGAAGTTACGACGAGTGGATGTATCGAAACAACACGATCACCTTCTCGATCTGTACCAATTTTTACACGTAGCGGGTCTGGGTAAACCGCAGTGGAAATAGGCCGCGTTTTGATGTAACGAGAGACGATGTCCGCGCCCGACCGCAGTGGTTTCGCCTTGCGTAATTCCACCTATTCAGGCCACCGTGATTGGACCGACGAAACATTTTTCGAAAAGTCGCACCCGTTACGACACGTGTCTTATACGTTCAAACCGACTAATGTTGTGGCGACCTGCTTTCCGGCAACAGTTTTAGGCGATCTCTATCCCGCGCAGGTGCTTCGTCGGAAACGATTCGCGATCGTTTTCCCGGTAAACGTTCTTCCGACCACCTCTCGCCGCCATTTTCCAGCCATTTTCCGCGCCGCGACTTGTCGGCTCGTTTCATTCCGTTACGGTCAATCTTACCCGGCGAAATCTCGGTCGGTAATGTCGGCAACTACCACTTCGACACGCTCTAACCGATCCCCGGGAAAAATCGGCCGGGCGGGATTCTCACAGTGACGTGCAATTATTCGCGCGCCGGCCGAGCTGTAAATGGAACGGAAGAGCTAAACGAGCGTAATGACGAACGGCAGATGGAATCGGCGGCGCCGTCTTCGGATCGTGGATACAATCCGATTTTCCGATTGCGTTTTGTCTCGCCCGAGACGCATTGTCGTGGCGTCTGCCGGTCGGATTTGCTCCAGTTCGGTGCGTGGGGAATCGCGTTGCAAATTGAATTACACGCGGTTAACACACATAACCTCTGAGACTGTAACTTATCTCGTTATCTTGGGAACGCGCAAAGTTGTTTTCAATACTAAACGGGGTTCGCTAAGGGAGTGCGGATCGGACGGGCATTGTAAGGAATTCGCTCGCAGGAAGAAAGTCGTTTTACTCGTGCAGATACTCCACTGGGAGGAAGAGTTTCGAGATCGGTAGACTCGCCGGTGGCGAACGGGGAAATTGTTGGGCTCTGTGATTTGCCGTATGTGGATCATGTGTGATCGATGCGTACGGTGGGAAAAAGATTTAATTGCTACCAGGAAATTGTAGTTTGATTAACTGAATTGTTTTAAACGGCACCTGCGGATGAACAGTTTGATTGAAGTTTACGGTGATTCGATTAGATATGGGTTAATTGAGAAATTTAATGTGTCGAAGTTTATTAGAAATCAGTTATATCGACACATCTGACGGGTCGAAATGCACGAAATGTGGTAAATTTCATATCTTCTATTGGATGTGTGGTTCTAAATTTTTGCAGGGAGAAAAAAGTATATTAAATTGTCTAATAAAATACAGAGTAAGAGGACTATATGTAAGTCAAAAGAAAGTTGCAAATACAGTATATGAAAATGTTTGATAAAAATGTGAACAACTCTAACATATATATGAAAAGATCGCATAAATCTGTTACTTGTTACATTTTTTATTTACAATTTTCGCAGGGGTTACATACAGTCACATTTTCGTATACTTTATTCTCCGTGTGTATTTCGAATGGCATCTGTAACTTTCAATGGTTTTATTATGTCTCAAAACATAATAAAACCAAATAAGAAGAAAAAACAGTCAATGTCTCAAGTCGAAATTCGATTTGCTATTCGAGAAAGCAGAAATTATCATTTGTATCGCGTTTTCTACTTCACGCGAGTCTAGTTAACCTTAGTAGAAATCGAGATGTGACATAGAAATCAGCGCTAGTATTCCGAAATGTTAAACCTTTAAGTGTTTCACGTTGTCAAAATATCATGGTATATAACCTCAAAATATAATGTGTTTTTCAATTAAAAAATTACATTTCAATTAATAAAAAAGATTAATAAAACAGATTATTAATTGCCACATTTTGGCAAGAAACAAGTGGAAACAAGTAATATAGTGGATATATAGTATTTCTATAGCAGGCTGCTATCGTTCTCAGCGAACCCTACTTATTATCACGAGAACTAAATTTGTTACGAGTCGCTGTAATTGTGTATCAAGCAGAAAATGTTTAAGAATTTAACTGGTTTTTCCGCGAAACCAGATAAATACTCCAAGACAACTAACCCGAATGTGCTCGACTGAAAACATTAAAATCACTCCACTCGTAAAGGTCAATAAATCCGGTCAATTATAGGCACGGAGTTAAACAAAATTTCGAGACATAATAAAACCATTAACTGATTTCGCGGAATCCGATCGAGGCGCGTGCTTAAATCGCCGCGTATTGTCCTTAATAAGCTATTCTCGCTCAAGTGGATCGAAAAATGGCGCATTTAGCGGAAAATGATTTGAGACGTGATAACGGTGTCGAGGCCTTATCGACGCCCCGGGCGGTTCGCCTGCCGATCGCCCGACTCGGCGATTTATGAACGTGCACGCTTCGCGATTACGATCAGCCGAAGCCACGCATAAAGCGACCCACCGGGCACGCGGTCCGTTCCAACTGTTAAATGAATTTTGCGCTCGCGACTACCGCAATTACGCGTGACGTGTCGCACGGACGACGTTGACCTACGACGATGGCAAAGGTCGCGAAAAGTCCGGTTCGAAATGCGCGAAAAAAGTCGGACCGTTCGGGGTCCAGTTTTCCGAGTAAACGGTCGCGAGATTGGCATCTCGTTAGCGTCGAAATGCCGCGCGATATAACGTGTCGACGGTTCTCACAGAGCGGGTTTAATGGGCCGGGTTCGGCCCTAATGACAACGGGCTGACGCGGTCATTACGCAGGTGAGAAGAAAATCTGCGCGATCCGCGAGGTTTAAGTACACGGTGGACGTTAATTAGGAGGAATAGTGGGATTAAAATGATTGGAGCCGCTTGGAGCCGTTTCCCATTTAAAAATAAGGAGGAAGGATTTTTCATTCTTTTACAACGGAGAGATAAACTGAATTTCTGAGATTTTGTGTCAGTAGAAACGTTATTGAAGATTAAGATGTACATCCCGAAGAATTTAGCACCCGAATTGACCTGAGAAAAAAAATTTTAAACCTAATCAGTATAAAATGAAAAAAATTTTTTCAAGTAGGGATCATGTTTGGTTGAGAATTGGTTGTGATTTGATTACATCGGAAATAATTGATTTTGCAATTTCATCTCATCTTAATGATACTACCAAATACAACAAAAAATAATCGAAATCGGCCTCTTTTTCTGATTAATCATATATTAAATATCTCTGAAATTTCAGGAACTATAAGTAAAGATGATCAGGAAAGTTGAAGATTTCATGTCTCACTTTCCTTACACTATATGATAGAAAAGTGATGGAACTGCCAGTCTGTTCATTCCTAATCTGACGGTATATGGACCTGGTTTATGACATCACTGCATGAATTCTAAATAAAAACTCCACACATTGATGTCCTACCACGATCCAACAACCTTACAACCCCGCGATAGTCTTTTTTCCGAAGTTTCTTCCAAAGCGTTTTCCTTTCCCAGCATCGTTTTCGCGCGCACGGAAAGAAGCTCCGAATTAATTTACGTCCAACGCCGGGATCACAAATTATACATAATTGACTACTCGGCTTTTTGCTCTCGCAAGCAGTGTCAGGTGCGCGCGCGAGATTTGAGAAGCTATGTACATATTTAGTTTTTGCACGCCGATTAGCCGATCGAGCGTCGTGTTCCCCAGAAACGAGCAGCCTCCTCTTTTTACTCCTCGCCAAGTTACGACCAGCGCGGTCGCCATTACTACTGTTCCCGGGCGTCAAGGTTTTGATTTCTTCCATTGACCCGTAAACGATCGTCCGCGTATACCACTAACCAATATTTTTTAAATTCTGTCAGTCTTCCAAACTGGACACTAGCCAAAATCATTCGTGCCTTTTTTGGAAGGAAACTTCCTTCGTATTAGTTTTAGATGTAAAGGAATTTCGTATAATTTTTCTTTGAGGAAGGGAAATTAATATTTTTATTTTCAATGATATGAAACATACCATGTATGTTTATATCATTGAAATATGTATTTTATATGCAATTTCACTTGAGATGGTAGCCCATGAGGTATACCATATGCAATTCCACATGATATTTTATGATATGTAGTATACCATATGGAATTCATACGTGGTTATATCTTCTCTGGTGATGCATATGGAACTCGATATAAAGTGGTATCCTATATCCTATCACATATTAATTGATACCCCATGTCGTATTTCATACGGAATTCTAAACAACTGTCCATTTAGATGTGATCTGTCATAAATCAATAATTCTAGAAGGTACTGGTAATTTTTTTGACATTTATGGTATACTGATAAATCGATCTCAAAAAAATCATACCACATGCATTCACAAACTCCGCCATCAAACATAAATGATTGTTTCAGTTCGCTTGAAATCGAACAGTCCGATCTGATATCTAATCGTTTAACGTAACCTTGTTTCAGGTCAATCGATCGTCTAATGCGATCGTGCCACGAAAGAGGTCAAGTGCACGCTGCGCCCGAATAAAAGCAGCCTCCACGCTCAGGTGAGAATAATTGCGCTGAAATTGGCCGCAAAATATCGGATCGCCTTAATTATGGCCGTATTTCTCGTAATGTCCCGCGGACATGAACGCGCTCGGCGAGTCGCAGTCACTTTAGCCGGAGCTCCTTCGCCGTGACTTACGAGCTCCGCGCGTACACATAAATTGTTAATCCAGATTATATCGAGTGGCTCGTATGACGCGCGATCGCACGCGGTCACGATATATCTCGGATCGCGGCATCCTCGGTGCCATTTACGTCGCACTTGTTAACTCCGGCGACAGCCATAATTCCCCCTTAGTCCGCACGTTTCGTACAATTATATCAGCGAATCAATTTATCGCTTGAGCAAACAAAATCGTTTCGTGTCGCGACAAATTATTGCTCGCCGGCGTTGCTTTTAATTAGCCTTTTTTTCGAAAGCGCGGACGAGCGCGCCGATGCTGTCGCTGAAATATCGTAATCGCGATATGAAATACGGCGTTTTGAAATACGGTGAAATGTGTGTGGGCGATGATATCGCCGCGAACATAACCTATCTTTGCGAGTTTAAATGATTTCTAACTTATGGGAAGCTTATTATGGGGTATGCATAACTAAAGGATGGGAAAAATTGGCTAAGTACAGTCATTGAATGTTTGTAACTGCTTATGAACAAATAAGATGATTTAGACTTTAGTATCCTATTAGGAAGATTGTTAAAATAAAAATAGAACTGTAAAATTTAGATTAGTGATAATAGTTTAAATTTAATAGTGATACTGTAAAAATTCCAGTGGTACTTAAAATGCTTAGGTAATTGCGGTATATGAACATGTTCCCGGTAAAAAAACATATTGAAACACATTCGCGATGTATCGAAAACAAAATCTATATGTATAATATATATAGGGAAGATCCTACCGATGATTCGGAAGAAAAAGTCTACTAATCAGATTGGCAAGTCTAATCCTCTAAAATTTTAATGGGAAAACATAAACAAACTTTTCAAAAAATAGACTTTTTCACTGACAATCTGAACCGTAGACTTTTTCTTCCTGAACCATCGTTATATGTGTATTAATTTTTACCAGACCCCTTACCAACATTGTATAACGGATTTTTTTATAACGCTGCGTCTATGTTAGATTGTTACACTGAGTTATAACAAGAACAAAGCGAACTTTGATAGTTTGGAAATCCGCCATTCATGAATTCCGGTTTGCGCAACGGCGATATAATAAAGCTGCGATATTTCGGTCGTGATATCGCGGCGCAATAAAACGAACGCGCATTCTCTCTCGCAACTCGCAGCAGAATAAAACGGCGCCCCTCGATTGAGATTGGCGCACGTAACGAGCAATAAATTATCTCGCAGAACGATGCGCAATTTGAAATTTCGACACGCGTGCGGCGGAAAACAAAATACGGCCGTGTGGTAACGTTATAGATAGTAACGGTAATAGTCAGGCGCGCAACACAATGCGATTTCTTTGAACATAATCCGGCCGTTCATATTCCGCGGGGTCACTCGGAGCGCCTCGCGTTGCGCCACGCGAATTAAAATTGAATGGGGGATTCCCCCGCGGAAACCGTATCAACCGTGCCCGTCTCATTACGCCCGCGCGCGATATGCAAATCCGAATAATCGGCCGATAGCGTGGCAATTTGTTTCGCGCGATTCGAATTATTGCCGGCCTAATGAAGTCGGCGGAAAAATCGAGCGAGCGACTTAACTCTTCGCGGCTAACGGTGCCTCGGAAATTTGCGGCGCCGGCGCGTTTTTCCGCGTTTTTCGCTCGCTCCGGCCTTTTTCGTCCCTCTTCTTCGGCGCTTCTTCGCTTTTTCCCACTCTTCGCGTCCTTTTCTCTCGGTTTCGCCGCGAGGCCGCATGTTGCACCTCAACACGTTCGGCCGCGCAAAAACTTTCGATTAAGGTTAATAGTGATAAATGGACAATATCGCCGCGGAGCTTTGCGGAAACAGATGCTATCGGTCGCGATCGCGATTACACTGCGAACAATCTAGATTAGATTACCATTTTTCCGCGCCACAATTGACCACGGAGGCACAATTAACTATTGAGATGACAAGAGTTTTATTCGAAGTAAATGGCTGGCCGTTTTTCGTCGCGGGCAGCAACACGTCGGGGAAATTAATTCGAGCGGATTCAATAAAGAGATTCCGCGGACGGGAAAAATTGGCGGGCAAATTTAATTGGAGGCGACATTGGTGAAATGCAGTTATATCGGTACCATCGGTTTATGATCGATATCTGATTCGTGTGCAATTAATTAAGTCCACATCCCATAAAAATTGACAGTTTTAAGATGTTGGTTTAAGAATTAGAGTAAATTAAATAAATGGCGATGGTATGTAAATTTCGCCAAATGATAAAATTAATGATAAAATTATCCATAAAACAATTTAATGCATGAGGACATTTATTTAAAAAACACAACTTTTGGAAATGTAAATTTAATGAAATAAGGTCAGTAAATTCAAAGTGTCAGGATTCCCATAACCGCGACCACGCGACTGAAATTTAATTATCGCCTCCCGACTCACGCGTTGTTACTGCTGAAACCCGAGCCGGCTGATGAAAGATCGGCCAAATCTCGGAGATCCATCATCGTTAACCACTAACACGGCGCCGAGCGCGCGTTCTCACCTTACCCTTAATAAACGTCATTACGTTTGCGCGGCGAAAGAAAGGAACGAAAAAAAGGAGAAAAAACGCCGCGAACGCGGAGAACCGAGGCGCAACCGAAGAAGCACAGTTACGCGCCCGTTCGGCATTCTCACATCGGCGATTTGCATGCAACCGCAATTAAGATGAACGTTAACCATTGTTGGCCCTTGAGGGGCCATTACCGTTGCGATTATGCGTCGCGATTATGCGAATCATACGAGTTATTGTGCGAGGAAAGCCAGGGGAACAATAAAACGTCGCTTCCCAAAGGATTCTCCCCTTTCTTCCACATTTTCAAAATGTCCTTGAAGCTTTCATTTTTTTTCAAATTACGTTCCGTTTTTTTTTCAATTACACTTATATTGCCGCGAAAAATATCGCGAATTTCCGCGAATCCGAGAAACTTTCGGTCAACGCTCGCGAGAAAACTTTCGATATCGCGATCGCGCATCGACGTGCCGATGCGGATCGGCACGGTGGGCTCCGGCGCGATCCATCTGGCGGCCCCGCGATTGCCCGGCGAATCTCTCGGTATGTCGGGCCGTGATAAGGATGTAAGTGAAATATGAGTGTTGAAATAATAGAGTGTGCCGGGGACGTTGTTGATTTATGGACAGCATTATGGACTTTGTCTGCCCCAGGGCCCCTCGAATGATGAAAATTTCACGGCGAAATTTCCCGCGATTAACGAGAATGCGGCGCGGTATTGAGATATTAGCGGACGATCGACGGATGGGAATCGGACCCTGGTAATTGCCGGGAAGTGGGCAATTTATTGATTAAACGGCCGGTTGAGAGGGAGCAAAGGATACGCGGAGTTTTAGGTGTCAGGATAGCTGTATCGGTCGTGATCTGCAGATTGGATGGACGGGCTTATCATGTCCAGGAAACGTTATCGCGAATTCGTCTACTAAGGTTTATCGCCTACGTCTCTGCCACGGGAGTATCGCGGATGCTACGATCTGCTATCATCTGTTCCTCCAATTCGGTTTATGGCATTGATTTCGCTATAGAGAAATCGTAATGGCGAATACTATGATATCGCTTGGGTGTGGTTATAAGTGTTTAGTTTTATTTATCGTAAAATCGTGATATGGTTAGTGGAGTTTATGTTGAATAACTGGGTTGGGTAACTCACGTGAGAATGGCGGTCGGTTACCTAACAAAGTTTCCTAATCGAAAAGTCGGTTAGTTGGGTGTTTATTCAGTGATTTTGCTCTGAATGAAGGAGGGTGAAGGTTTTATCTTTAGTTTCAATGATTATATTTTATACATCGATGGTAAATAATGGTATTAAGAGAAAATCGGTAAGATATTATCCTCAATGTATATATTACCATCAAAATGTTTAAGGTATCAACCGGTACCATAAAAGATCCCAGTGCCATTAGCCAACTCAAGTCAAATAATGACCAAAAATTTACCATCAAAAAAGGTAATGCCAAATAAATAAAATCTTACCAATCAAAACCGATCAAAAAACATTTTGCACCCTCAATCATTAATAATAATGACGTCATCCCCATTTTGAAACCCACCAACGAATCGGAACCAGTGTGATCTTCCCCAAAATATGCATCGAAATCATCGTCGCCATCCATCCGAGAGCAATGAACCGGACGACTGACGCTCACGGGCGCCGTACCCCCGATACCTCGGATAACGTTAAACGTAACGGATATCTGGTATTCCGATGGAGTCGGCTGGAAAATCTCCGCGAGATTCGTGAGTGGTCATGTTGGCCGAGAGGTGTACATACATCGCGGTCATGCACGTATGTTTAACCAGGAAGTCGGAGCGTCGCAGTCGCCGGCCATGCCCCCCGACCTGCGATCTGCGATTGTCTTCGCGAGCGGGACAGAGCGCCGGAATGAATGCAGCGGCATGCCCCCGCATTATCATTCCCAGTCCAATTTCGTCCCGCGGCTCCACGTGGTCCGCGCGCGTCGTCGCCGCGGCGATCGCCGCGTCGTGATAAAGTCATAAAAGCTGATGCCCCGTCGTAAATTGAATCCGAACGAGCGGAGCGTGGGAGAAACCCGCTCGACGATCGAAATTCCGAGTTCCGCCTCGGATTCCGGACGTTGAGCAATACGCGATTGTCTTGCGAAAAGCCGAAGCCGGACGCGCCGCGCGAAACGACTTTTCTCCGCGTCCCGACGGGACTTTCTCCCGGCACACCGAAAGCAATATGTTACACTCTAATAACCTTCAGCGCAGCATTGACCGGCGCGCTGTTACGTCAATTTCACTGTTAAATACGCGGACGAAATCCCGCCCGCTTTACGGGACCTAACGATCTTCTCGCGACCCCGGAGGAAGTCGATATTTCCCGATTGCAGCGCCAGTATTTCCCGATTCCTGTTATACGGGATAATCACCGGTGTAACGAAGTGTTAATTACGGAGTCATTAGGCCTGGGGTAATATGGTAACTGTGTCGATTTATTGGCGTCATTCGACGCGCCGATCGGTCCGCGAATAATCGCCGTAATTACGCCAGGGGCGCGTTACGCGCCTGGAGAAAAATGCGGGCGACTAATGGACCTGCTGATTGAATCGTTCGGGTTCCCAGGGGGCCCGGCTTTTCGCCGGGTAAGCGCGTTTCGCGCGATCGCCGCGATAAGGGCTGCGTCGGGGGGCTTAATGGGGTCCGAGATCGGATCGGCGCGGCTCATTGTGCGCCGATACGCGGATCATGATCTGGGCGCGTATTCACGAGCGCGGCGAATTCGAGCGCGCACGTTAAGTGTGAAAAATTGCTCAATCGGGACGAGGCGCGTCAGCCGCGGGCCGGCTGATGCGCCGCCGATACCGCAAACGATACGGAGATTGACCGTAAAAACGACGGCATTAGCGCGCGGAACAATTCCACGCCGAGTCATCTGTGAATGGCGCCGTATATCACGCGGATAAGAGGATCCCACGGGTTTCGCGGTTTGTGTACAAATTGGCCCGGGAGGAAGATAAGAGGCTGGGGCGATAGCGGTGGAAATTTTCCCAGGTTGCGGAAGGTTGGGGGTCATTATGATTGGGCGGGTTGGGATTGAAATTTGGGTCAGAAGAGTTGAAGTTCGAGCCGTAGGCAAGAAGAAGAAGAGTTGGTGCGAGAACGGTCCCCATTCTGCAAAGTCATCCTTGCGTCGGATATGATTTTGTCAAGTGTCTTGATACAAATAATAATAAACGAAGAAATTAGGAAAGAACAATCGGTTTGTGGGAAGCATAATGCAGAATATAGATTATGTAGATACCCAAGGGCTTTTGACGTAGTATTCCCATGAGTTTCCGTATGAGAATCTTCACTAGAATAACATATGGAATTGTTGTCCTTATGTCTTTTGCGAAGTTAGTACCTACCGATTTTCATATGCAATTCCATAAAATATACCACGCCAAAGATATTACCCCTCGTATGTTATCCCATGTATGTTTGAGTTATTCAAACTATATACTGATGAGAACTTCACATTATAAACCGAAGTTGTACCTATTTTAAAGTATACTAATGAAGGGGTAAGTTAACCTCTTCGCTATAACGTTTAAATACCCCAAGAAGGTTACATTGAAATCCGGCTTAGGTCGTCTAATGCAGTTCAGTTCCTTACGAGCGCTTCTTGTGTCGTCCTTTTTAGAAATTAGTAGCTTCCATATGAGGATCGCAAACCACGTAATGGCATCCGATTACATGCTCTGCGCTCTTGCATGTTTATGTTTATCGATCCATATCAGGTGAACTTTGGAGCAGACGTTAAAGTTGGGCATAATTGTCGAAATGAGCGATTCCCGTAGAATTCCCGGGATCGCGTCGACGTGCAGCCTTTCCCCCTGATCGTTCTCTCTGGCGTCATACATTAACATAGTCAGCGCGGACTCGTGAGGAGGAACAGCGAAAGAAGTCCACGGAAGAGAATGTTCGGTCACGCGTGGATGCGGACAGTTGGCACGGTAGCCGAAGAGGAAGCGGCTTCCTACGAATTTGCATCCAAGTTTGATTTACGGGGTTGAATCCGTTAAGTTCATCGTGTACATCGATCCACGATGTACACGGGACCCTTCGATCCGAGGCTCGCACGAGCGCCTCCGCTCGTCCAAGGGTGTACGACTTGATATTAACCAGTTTACCGTACATGATGAGCGTAACTGGATAGCTTGATTTATCGACAGACGCCTGCGGCCATTTAAATACCCGGGAAGCACCATGATACGACGGTTTCTTGATTTACGGATCGGCAAGCACGATTTTTGAAAACGCTGTTGGCAAGGCTTTTCGTCTATCGCCAACTTTAGGACTCAATTGACGAGCTTTTAAACGTCCTTATCTCTCCGTTATCGCGAACCCTCTGTTCTACCTCTTCGCAAGTTCGTTTGCTTATCGGCGACTGATACGTTTTAATTGAGCCGATTCGCGTCCCATACTCCAGTTTATTACCTTTAAATTATGTACTTTGGCGTATCGTCTACAAATTATCTTCCCCGGCGTTATCGCGCGCAGATCGCCAGTCGTGCTTTATCGCCATGAAATCATCCACTTCAATTTATTATCGTCGAATTTATATACTTCAGTTTATCATCTTCCAATCACCCACCGCGCTTTATCAACGCGAACCATCTATTCTATTTTATCATCGCGAAATCCGACTCGCCCTTTCGTCGTCCTCATAGAATCTGTCTCGGTTAATCATCGGCCACTTACCCTCCGCACTTGCCACCTCAAAATCTTTGCCGTCGCGAAATTGACTTTTTTCCTCTTGACCTTTTGACCCCTCCGCATCTTCCGGCAACAGTCCTCCGGACTATCGCCTTCCCACGAAAAGGCGTCATAAAAGTGCCGCGACTTCCCCACATGAATCACCCAAACTCCGGCGGAAAACCGAAATACATTATCCCAACGCGCTCTAAATCAAACTTAACTGCCGCGCAGCCTTAGCCGCGCAGTTTCTCACTCGCGAAATTAATTTCCGCGACAATCCGGCGTTCGACAATGACTCGACGTTGGACGCAGTGGCGTAATTAAGCCCGGGGGAGACGATTGCCATCGGGACCAATTATCGTGTCACAATCAGACAAAAACGAAAACGCGCGGCCCCGATTGGTCGCTGATAACCGGCGCCGACTCCCGGTCTTACTTGGAATCGTAAATTCCCCGGCCTTGCGTGGGCACCGGTGTGCGAAGACCTCGCGAATGTGGGACAACGTCCTGCCGGTCGCCCCACCACGCCGCCCGATTTGACGTTATCGCCGTTTTTTCGTGTTTTCACGCTCGCCCGATGCAATGCTAAATTGATGTTCCTTTAATCTGCGATCGCGGATTCGTCATCGAGCGACAACGTACAATGCGTTTACTTCACCTCGGTTTTTTCTCCCATTCGTTCTTTCCGTCGAAATGACCGCTAGTTTTGACCGGCTCATTCCCGAGGGTCGATTTAATGAGCGGTTCGACCACGGCTTTGTTCAAGTTCATTTTTTGCCGCGACTTATTATATGTGGGTGTGATGAGAGATCTCCGATAGGCCATTCAAATTTCCGCGCATTTTAGTCACGTTTCGCGATTTTGTGGCGCTCGATCCCGGTGGCCGATAACGTTATTGTTTTGCAAATTGAAACGACCGAAGACAAAGTTACCCCCCGCAACGAATTGTCTTTGAGGGTATTTTATCGCGCAACGTCCGGTGTAATTGAATTTCGTAGGTTTTTTTTAGTGTGATGTGACTGTGGTTTCTGTTGGTCATAACTCACGTATGGTCCATACACGTGACCGCAGATCATCTCGCAGCTCGACAGACAATTAAATTATTAATCCAATCGGTCTTTCAGTTTACGCACGTCAGCGAAGTTAATACTTATAATCAGTCGGCCGGACTGACAGATGATCGTTATTACCGTCTGATTGATTGCCACAAAGTTGCGCTCGAACGAATTCCAGAAAGTCCTTTTTTGCCACGGTTAACCCCGAAAAGCAATTCCTCATAAGCCGAGGGGAACTGTAATTTTCGTACCCGCAAAAAAGCCCGCTCGATACGTCGCAAGAAGCATAAATGCTGCAATTTCAACTGGAAATTGTATTCCCGCGTAATCGCCCGCGGATTAATTATTTCGACTCCTAAACGGAGGCCGGCTTTGATTCAATTTCGCGGATAAGATAATCCGCGATTAATCACGATTACACATAATAAACATAATTTATCTTGCATTAATAACGGCCGGGTTTTTGATCAGATTAACGAAACGACAAAAAGCTCTGCGGCCGCCCTAATGGGTTATTTAAGATTTGATTATGCGAGAGGGGGAAAAACGCGAGAGCATCGTAAAAGGCCTCTGATGGTTTAAGGGAGAAACGCGGAAAATTGTGCGAGCCACTCGAGGAAGTAACCTTGCGCAGACAGACCACCCATCGAGTGATTAAGGTTTATTAAAAACGCACTTCTGCTGCGCGGACGCACCGATTTCAACCGATCATTGTTTATGCGGCTGCCGGATGGATGAGAAGGTAGCGGAAGGGTCAGTTTTTATGGCGCAATTTAAGTGTGAAGGTTTAGTTTCCAACTACTCAGATTCTAAACTTTAAGTCCAATTTTCATCGAGTATCTTTGATCCTTTGAACATTTTTAAGTCATCGTTTTCATGAACATACATGCTATTATTATATGTGAAGTATCTTCATAAGGCAATCTTAAGGCTCTTATGATCCTGATGATCCTCGAGTTATCTGTGAATGACGATCATTAAGGTGCATTTTCATGTTATCGTAAGTCATACATTCGTAATTTTAAGGCTTGAGTCTTCAGTGGCGTTTTTTGAAAACGTTAAACGTTTAGCATATAGTGAGAATTTCCTCATATGTATTATGTATTCGAAATCATCACGTTGATGACTATATTTCTTTTCTAGAAAAACACAAACATAAGAATACATGTAAATTTGTTGAGTTGCCATTTGCGAGTAGTGGCTCGACTTAAAAAATGTTTGAATTTTAAGCTTATCCAGTCCACTTGGCAGGGTTCTCCATTGTATTAAATAAAAAATAAATATTAACATAATAAAATAGAACATATTTTCGACCATGTGTCAGCTTCTGTAGAATACTAATACAGAGCAAGCCAAGCTTCCTCTCGCTATCATCCAACGAGACATTCTTCCGTTTCGATTTTTCTCTAAAGAAGGTCAGTCGATCTGAAAAATCGGCGATCGCTATAAAATGGCTCGGCAACGGTAACCGTCCGATTGTTTTTCAATCAATCAATCGGCCGCGATACAAAATCTGACGCGGCGGGCTACCTCGTCAATCCCGGGAACAGGCGTGTACGTCCTGGCGTAAAAAATCGGCACCGCTGGCGCTCGGACACAAAGACCGCGCAATGACAGATGAGTGAAACGTTAATGGAGCCAGCTGATCCGTGACATTGCCGGGCGGCGTAATTGACGCGCCTCACGCGAGCCGTATTTACATAAATGTAATAATCGTTTACGGATAAACGCGCGCGAAAAAAAGGCCTATCCACCGGGTCTATCAATAATTGCGTATCCGGCTTATCGGGCGGCCCTCGCTGCGATCTAATGCGCAGTAATAGCTCAATCATTGCGCCGCGGCAAAAAGCCGCTGAAACACAATCGTCGCAATTACATTGATCCCGGCGGGGCCATTAGTCACAATTACGAAAAATGCGGGGCCGCGTTATTGGCCGTAACAGTACCCGCGGGTAACGCGCGTCAATTTATTTCGCCGTGGCGAAATTAATTTGTCAAATGGCGTTTCGTTTGGTGGTAATGGCGCGAGAGTGTTTCGCGGAATCGGCCGGTTCGGACCGTTAGTATTGGTCGCATCGTTTCGCAACGTCCCAGTGGAGTGGAGGAAAAAAGAAGATGCGCAAGGAAAAAGATAATGGAAAAGAAAACGCGGCGAGGAAAAAAAGATTGTATGGAAATGAGTTTTTAATAATTCTGTCAGGAGGATGTTGTGCCATTAAAATGTGCGGCGCAATCGCGCGGCGCGATCGAAGAGCAGCCGCTTTGTGCAAAAAGCCGAGCGGCGAACGCGGCTGATGTAATTCTTTTAATCGGGAATTATGACGATAACGAAATGTATCGCTGTTCCAGATCGCGAGGCGCGAGGTGCGCGCGATTCGCGCGCCGGGTTTGAGAGGCAATTTGTGTTTGGAATGAGGCTTTTTGTAGCGCGCTTTGTCGTCCGTGAAAACGCGTTTGTCGGCTTTAATAACGTTAGGTTTCTTATCTCGGGAACGGATTGTTTTGGTTTCAGGGAACAAAGGTGATAATTGTAAATATTCGGTGGCAATTTTCGGGTACCATCTTTGAGCCTTGACCTTGAAAACCTCATCATATTTACTCTTCTTCTTCTTCTTCTTTTCTATTTATTACTCTTATATTTCATCTTCTCATTATCATTCTTCATCTTCATATTCTTATTCTCACAGTTCTCTACAAATTCTCAGCCAATATTTTCTTCTTAGAACTAATCTTTCAGTCACGATTTCCAAGTATTTTTGTGACACATCTTGGTCATCCATTTGTACCGTTACCAATTGACTTCTGTACCTTATAATCAACTCATTTCTACAAATGTCTCTCTTGCACCTGCTGCTTCCTACTTTTCTTTAAATCTCCAGATTCCTTTGAACCATATTTCTGATGAAAACCTACACCAAACTTTCAGCGTAAGTCGAAAGCACACCATCGGTAATACTTTTTCACCCACTTCCCCGACATCCTACACTTATTGCTCTGCGTGCAAACAGCCTTCCCCGATTTTTCCTCCAATTGTCGTCGCGATCTCGTATCCCCGCGATTAATCCTCGCGCGCCACGCGGCGCGCCGAGATGTAAATGATGATCGGCGATTGCGCGTTTAACGAGCAGTACAGGTTCGCCGATCTGCTTCTAACGGTGCGGCGACGCTTCATCGATTTGTCCGATGGCCGTTGGTCCGCGGGCACGACTCGCAGAATTCTTCCGTGCCTGATTCCTCGGGCGTGAAGACGCGCAGCGAGCATGAAGACGGCACCGGGCGTCGTTTTTCTGCATCGGGAAAGCCGATCTCGCGCGCGGCCGAAGCCGCGCATTAGCCGCGTCGCAAAACATTATACTTAGATCGAAAGTGATGAACCCCGGCGCGGGTGTTTTGCGCCGCGGCACCGCTCGCGGAATAACTTTCAGCATCATTGGCTCGTATGTTCCGATTTTACGACGCGCGAGCCCCGGAGCGTGCATGGGGAAAAAACAAGTTTTTCATTCTAAAACACTTTGGGAGAAAGAAAAAAAGAGACTGGTTTTACAGTGGTCTAACTCAGAAAAATTTTGGTTGTACAAACCAAATTGTTTGGTTAAAATAGCACTAACCAAAATATTTGGTTGAACCAACTAAATGTTTGGTTGATTTAACAAAATGTTTGGTACATTTAACCAAATATTTTGGTTAGAGCTATTTTAACCAAACATTTTTCTGAGTGTACCAAAACGATTGTGTAGGGTTCACCAAAGTTCATCTCGGTTCTTTGACGAACTATGATCTTCTCGTAGGAGTACTTATCTGCATAACCCGTTGCATTTTTTAATTTTATAATCATCATTAAACAGTCAAACGCATTCGTTCAACCTTTCCCGATCTTTTGTCCGCCGTTACGAAACGGTAAAAATGGTGCCGCGCAAGAAACCAACGCGTCCTTAGCCTTCGTATCATTTTCTGCGGATCGGCATTGTCTGTGACTCAATGCTGCCGTAGAAAATCGTTCGGAACGATTTTTTCTTCGCTCCGGTGGATTGGGGGGAATGAAAGCGCAGTCGGCGATTGTCGAAACTGATTTTATTACGTGTCCATACATATGACGGATTACACTTAAGGTCGAGAAAAAGAAACGTGGCTATGGATCCGGAACCGGCCGTTTTTGAGCCGCCGATCGTTGCCGATCGAGCGCGTGCGCACAGCGAAATTGGAATGTATCACACGTGGAGTCGAATGCGCGAGCGGACAATTACTCGCGGCGAAACGGAGTGACATTAAGGATGCATTACCCATAAAGTAAAAATGATGAAAGAGACTCGAATCGAGGAATGCACGGCGCAAATGGAGAACTCCTTTGGAATCTGCAATTTGCGATTTACAAGAGGGATAGGAGAATTTTTATTACATGCCGTTACGCTAGACGCAACATTTGATTTAAAATTCTTTTCGGGGAATTTTTTCAATTTTTTTCAAAAAGGGAATTAAAAACGCGACAAACAGACGGATGAACTTTGGCCCAGAGATCCTTCTTTTGATGGTTCCAGAGGAAAGGTCTTCTGTTCAGAATGACTGAAAGGTCATTTGCCTATATTTGCCATTTTGAAGAGTATACTTTTCTTCCAATCAACTTAATGGCAAACGATTACTGCGAAATCGTCATCGTCGAAATTAACGAATTCCAAAGCTAATAAACGATATCAACGAACATTCCGTCAAGATTATCCGGGCAAAGCACCCTTAAAGCCACTCCAGCTGGATCCGGGCGATCAATTTTCCAGGGGCAACGAGTCACCGTTTCCCCGCACTCGAATGCATAGTTCCGGGCCTCGCTTAGGCTAACGCTAGACGCGAATATAAATTATCATGTGAATGTCAAGTGAAATCCCCGTTAGGCCGTCGTTCTCGAACGGACAAGTTGCTGAATCATTGCGCTCACAGCGAGCTTTTGGACGAATTTGCCATACATTCACATGACGAGTACATTCAATGATCCCTTAACTACGTCGCATTTATAAAAATATTTGCATGTCTATGTTCATATATTTCAGGCTCCTCTCCGTCATCGAATTGTCTTCTTCCAAAACCAACTTCCTGTCGATTCATCCATCTAAATTTTTTTTTTTTTTTTTTTGAGTATTGGTCGCACAAACAATCTCGAATAAATACGTGTAAAAAAGTACGCGAAAGTCAAAGTAACGCAATTTCCGTTTGGTAGGAATGTACAAAAGAGGTGAAATAATGGTCCACTAATCGGGTCTACTTGGCGTAGTGCTTGTCGAAGTCGTAACCGTAGTACGCTGGAGCTGCGGCGACGAATTTGTGCAGCGGCGCTGGCGCGACGTATTTCGCGATGGGCGCCGGGTGGGCCACCGGGCCGACCTTCTTCACCACGGCGTTGAACCCGTTGTGGTCATCGGCCGTGTACTCGACGATCCGCACGCTGCCGTCGGGCTCGTTGACACTGTACGAGCCATGCACGACGTCGCCGTCGCGCACCTCGTGTTGGGTCTTTACATCGCCGGTGTGTGGGTCGTGTACGCCGTAGTTGAAGGTGTACTTCGGATGAGACTGCAATCAAATTTTGGGAAGTCGTTGAATAAAGCAGAAATAGTTTATTCAAAACTCAGCAAAATGACACATCGCTGGAAAATTGGTTTAAAATAAGAGGATCCGGGTTGAAGTAAGAATATTCCTCTTATAATGAGAATATTCCTCTAAGTAAGACAAATATGCTTGAAAACTGCACAATTTTTTCAGGGTATTGCCATAATGTTTCCAAACTGTTGCCATAATGTTGCCATAATGTTGCCATAATGTTGCCATAATGCAGCCATAATGTTGCCAAACTGTTGCCATAATGTTGCCATACTGTTGCCATATTATTTTTTTCTCGGGGGATATAATTGTAATAGCTATTTTGACTTTTAACCCGAAACAAATGTGCACAGATTTTCGAAGAGTGTTTTTAGAAGTGTTATTTGTTAAAACAACATCAAAGAATCATATTCTCGAAATAGCCCTTCGAGGAACTCTATGCGCTAAGAATTACCAAAGTTAAATGTATAAATTAAATGCTGTTTTTATTACTACCCCTTTTTATACGGATGCTATCAAAACATTTGTTGGGAATTATCTGGTTTAATCTACTGAATCATGTTGTTAGTTTTGCGCGATGCGGATGTTGACGAACGATTCAGCCCACCTGATCTATTCTCAATTTCTACCACTCTATTTATTCGTAGTTTGGTCTTATTGTGCGTACAAAGTATTGGTCAGTTTAATGTGACAGTTAATTCACACTCATATGATGTCTAACTTTTATTGGTTAGATCGGATGAAAAATGTTTTGTAACGCCCTCTATGGACGAAATAATCAGGGACATCATGAAGAGTTAACTAAATGAATACTCAAATAAAATCAAGCAACATATTGCTATAATATCATCATTTTGGTTAGGCTTAATTCTTTTCTTGATGGAATAATAACAACGGTGTTGTTATATAATTTAAGTTTCAACTCACAGTTCATCAATTGCCAATCCGCATACACTGTAAAAAAAGAAGTTGAATTTTAAACCAGGTTTTCAAGCATATATACTTGATATTCGAAGTTTGAATTT